>BGPR01022306.1:0-25529 GCA_013235015.1 Araneus ventricosus | reverse complement strand
GGTTACTAACTTTATCAAGAGTACACTGCTTTGGGGGTTAGCTATCTTAATAATTGTTTTCCTAATTTATTAAATGTGAACAGAACTCGCAGTATTTCTGGATTTCATAACTAATTTTAATAAATATATCAAAATCTTCTGAATACCATAGAAAATTTTTTTCTTGGATCTTGCCAGTTTAACAGGCGAACTCAGTCTGGAACTTAATAAAGGTGGATCATCATTACGGTTGCCATGCGTATTTCACTACCTAGTCCTATATTAACTATTTGTCACGTTTTCGGATGACTCTCAACCAAGTTCCTGAATGGGAAGAAATAGAACTTTCTATTGCATATTTACAAGTAAGAAACATCGATGTTGGCAACACTAAGATTCTTTTTAACCAGTTTGTATATCTAAAAAAATATTTAGAGAAAAATAATACCAACCAAAACTGTGAAGTAATTATGAAGTTGACTATGGAAGAGAAATGGCTGAAATTTTTTGCAGATAAAAATTATATTGATCAGAAGTCATGCCTAATAAAGCTATACGAATATGCATTTGTTATCCAAGCCCAAAATGCAAATGTGGAGAGAATATTTTCCCTAATGCCCAATTCAATGGTTGAACAAAAGAAACAGACTCTCAGTGGAGACAATTGAAGTAATTTTGACTTGTCCTTATAAAATTTTAAAATGACTTGCGCCGAATTTTATAATTATGTGAAAGAAGAAAATAACATAGTTAAAAAAGTAATATCACCTTTAAAATATGACTGGGCTAAAAAGGATTGGCCTCGCATCTTTTTTATTATTCTACGTGTTCATTTTATTTGATTGCTTAAACTTAATGATTTTTTTATCAGAGTAAATTAAACTATTACCTAACCACTTTTTTCATGTTTTATTTATTTAGCACTTAAAAGTCCCGTATCAAAGCTTGGCAACCCTAACTATCGTATGAAATATGCTGATAGATTCTCTGCTTAAAAATAAAGATGAGGCATTGAAAAAGTTCCAAGAATGTTGAAAGGTGTTGTGTGAACCATCTAATTTACTACATTTTAAAAGATTTTGTGTTATTTTGGAAAAATTAATTATGAAATAAGATTCACACATTTTTACATATTTGCATGACGAACAATTTGGACTAATTTAAAGGATTAAATTTCAGATTTAGGTGTGTTTCAATTTTACTTTTTCTCTCATAAATAATTTTTAAAAAATTCGAATCAATTTAAATCAAATTTACTTTTCATAGAAAGCTCACCTATGTGCAATTTAGCAAATTTAGATGGGATACTCCATAAAATTTAGTAGTCATGCTCTGATATTTATAGATGAGTGTGTAAATCACAAGTCTCTTCATAACATTCAAACTACCGAAAGTAATGTAAACAAATCTTTATTTTTTCCCTTCAACAGTCTGCATTCGCCGTTTTGATCCATTCTCAAATATCCTTGGATTTGAGTCTCCTACGGCAACAGTGCTTTTCGTATCAGTAATGCTGGGTAATAGAAAATGAGTCATAATCTATTTCTCTGTAGAATGCTATTTGCTAGAACTGCAAACTTTTATTTCGTCTATCCGATATTGGCGCGCAAAAAATAAACTTTGGAGTGAGGAGTGCTGGTTTTCTTTCTCTGTGGGTTTTTGCGTTTAGATTATCCACAGCTCTGTGAGAGTATCCACCATCCATTGGCAAGTCATTAGCAATTCTGCGACTTGCTCCTTAGGACTGTGAAAACGTTTGTGTGTTTTAGAGAAACCTGACTGCTTCTGTGTAAGGCTTCAAAGAATCATTTGTTTCGATATGGATAAATATTGTGAGCATGAAAAAACATACGACAGTAGCAAGATGGAATATTACTTCTTTACGTGGTCCGTTCCTAATGTTTCTTCGATAAATAATTTGACTGCTAGTACAGTGAAATATGAAATGAAAAATGGGTGGACATATAATGGTACTCTGAATGTTTCTGAAGACAAAATTACATTTAGCATTGTATCAACTTCTCCATACCTGAAGTGTTTCGTCTCGATGTTTATTGGCTCTAAAACATTATTGTTATCAAATAGTTCAAACCCGCCAGAATATTACTCATCTGGATACCGTTACGATTTGGTTACATTATCTTCTGCAGATGAAGCTTTCCAGAAACTGAAACAGCATCCGAACAATACTTTAGTTCTTATCTGTAGAATAATATACCGTGAAAATTATTTTTCTACAAGATCAGTGAAAACGCCGTTAATACTTCAACTAACAGTTTATACAACCTGAAAACATTAGCTGCAGCTTTCAGAAATTCTTCAGAATCCTTGTCGAAGGAGAACGTGTTATTGCGAGCAGTGGCGGATTTCCGCACAGGTGTTAGAGGCGGCCGCCTCGTGCCTCGAGACGCTAGGGGGCCTCAAAGTCTATGCTTGAAATATCGCAGTACTAAGCCGACGGCGAATTTACGACGTTGCATCTTGTTTCTAGTATAATTCTCTCCTCGCTGAAAAGTTTCTCCCTCTTTGCTTTCAAAAAATTAATGAGTGAACGAAAACAGCCGAACGAAACATTGGTGGAAATAAGTCACTTAACAAATACATTACTTAGTTGTAGTTCGTCGATAACTATTGGAAGATTCAAATTTTTTTAAAGTATCATTTGTGGAAAAACCCTCATCGTTTAGCTTCTCTTAGAGTGCAAGTTAAATTCACACCACTGCAATGCAGATATCTTTCTGAATTTTAAAGGTATTCAACTGGAATTTTCATATAAGTTTCCCTATATATCTGGCTTTGAAGTTTTGAAAGAAAATTTATGCTATGTCTCGCACATGTGCAAAAAAAAACTATTTACTGCAAATACTAATATTTACTCTAATATTCATAGTATTAACTTCAAATTTTAATGGAAAACTTCTGTAACACATTGTCAAGTATTCTGTAAGTTTCGCATTATTTGATGGAAAACTCTGCATGATATAAGCGAAAAAACATGCTGGAAAATTTAGGATTTTTTAAGAAAACCTTTATATCTTCCAGAATTTACTCGTTACTTTTACAAAAATGCATGTAAACAATGTACTTATTAAACGAAACCATTGATGAAATTTGTACATCATTATCATCTTTCTATGGAACGGGGTAGCCCAGATTTTTTTTTTCTTCTTTCATCAATTTCTGCTGTAATGTTTCCTTCCCGCGAGCTTAATTCCCATGAGAAAAAAAGTGCCGGTCCTTTTGATACTAGCGGTAAACAGCAGGAGAGTTGCACCTGGACATCGCTAACGAGGCGGGCGCAAGAAGGACTTCACACAGAGGGCCGCCACAATGTCGATGAATAAATCACTGTCAGCGCGGACATTAGCGGTACCTTTTGGTGATTCCTGAATAGGCCGGTGGTGACGAAACTCAAGGAGCTTCCCAGAATAAGAGGTGACCATTCGGAAGGTGAGTTGCTGGTCAACCAGAGCACAGATTATCCAGTGAAGTGGAAAGAGGCACAGAGGTTTCACCACTTCATCCACCCCCCCTGAAGGAGTGAATAAAAACTGAGGAAACGGAGAGAAAAGAAGATTGGAATTTGAATTTTTTGGGGAGTCCGAAACTAGTTTGAACAGAGTACCGTAGAAAAGTGGTTTGAAAGTCCCGACCAGTCGGACTTTGGCCTGAGCCAACCCCGAGGAATGGCTTCCGGACCCCTCAGCTCATGAACTTCAGGGCTCTGCAGGTCTCTAAAGTTTGGTATCATACGTGGATAGTGGTTATCCATCCTGATGGCTCCCTAAGTCTTCCTGGACAATTCTTATGAACTTGACGTTTCTTTAGAACTATGATTATTTTGTTCTTCGTAAATAACAGATTAATCAAGACTTCTCTCAAAAGAGAAGTGTCTCAATTATTGCTGTAGTGAATAAAAGTACTTAGGCCAACCTGTTTTGAATGAGATTTGGCCCAATTTTGTGTCACATTACACTGCTCAGTCCTTCTAAATAATGTGATCGAAATAAAAAATATTAGTTTCTGTGTGGATAAACCCTAATCATTTTGCTCTTGTGAGTAGCTATGTTCCTTGTTCAATGTAGTGCTGATATTCAAAATCTTAATGAGTATTCAACTGGAAATTTTATGTTGTCATTACACTTGGCTTGAAGCTTTGTAGAAAATACGTCATATCTCTGCACAGCAAGCAGTAAAACTTAATGGGTTTATAAATACTCCATGAAGCCTAATATTAAAAAGAGTTTTATTCAAATTTACACAATTCTTCTCTACATATTACTGTTTCTTTTCTCTGTAAGTTTTTATACTTTTGAGGAAAACTTGTCTGGAGCAAAACACAAGAGGAAATATGGAATTTTAAAAGAAACCTTATATCTTCCCTGAATATTTGTGCTGGTGTTTATGAAATTTACTTCATAAATATTATGCCACCAAACAATCATTGATGAAAGTTACGCATTATCAACTTTCGGAAACAGGAATTCAAACTCCATTTTCCTTTCTATCCTTTTGGTGTTCCCCATCTGTCTCCTCTGCTCGAATCTTCACTGTTAAATGTGAGTTAGTGAGTCCATTTGAAATGGTAGTTTAAGACAATTCGGTTTCCGAGAAAAAATTATAAAAAGTAAAACCGAGAACTGCATATATAGTTTTGATCAGATAGTGTATATTCTTTGTAAAATGAGTAAATAAATGCTAGAAATCAGATAAATAAATACACACAAAATTAGCTTCAAACTGAAAAAGCAAGTAAGTTATTCTTAAGCAGTAACATTTGATATCAATCAATAGTTTTTAGAGGGGCCTCAAAATACTTTTTCGCTAGGCCTATCGTCAGCAATCCTGCCACTGATTGGCGAGGTGGTAAAGAAACTGAGAGTGTGTAAGGCTGTGCCTGTGACGGTCCCCTGTTTTTGGCAAATAAGTGCAAAGTAATAGTGAGAGAACTGAGTATGAATACGGAATCACTCGTAAGATACTCGATGCCTGTGTCAAGTTCTCGTTTCTTTCTGTAGCACATCTGGTAGTAATGTCGAACACATTCTCGATTTCTCTGTTTGACCCCTCACTGCTTAAGATGATAATGACTGACTTCGTCACCTTGTGCACTTTAGGTCTTCCATTATGGTTCCATCGTTGTGGTAAAGTTTGCTTACTTTTTTCCGTACGGTTGTTGTTTTCACACTTCGATCTATTCCCTGCCGTCCGCCGCTTAAAATTAATTTTTTTCCCTTTTAAAACAAACTGCTTTTGCTCTAGTTTTTTTTTTTTCAGCACCGTTACACATCGTTTTAACGTTGTTTTAACTATTCAGTGTAATTTAATTTACTTTTCATTTGAGTATATTTGATATTTGTTCCAAATATTTTTTTTTTAGTTGACTTAAAAAATTTTTTGATGATATAACTGTTAAATCCTATGTATTTCTTTTGCTTTTTATAATGCGAATTTTACCTTTTATTTTAATGTGATGATCTGTACAATGGTTTAGAGAGCAAAAACGTTGTTTTCTAATGCCATATGTTTCATTAAGCGAAGCCTAAGATAGCTCTGTCCCAATAAACTTCAACCGTCATATGAAAAGTTCATACATTGAAGAGAGATCGCTTAAACACCATTTCTTATGCTACTGCTTATCTTGTTGATGTACAATATATGTTTGCTAGTGATAGCCAAGCATGGTCTTTTGCATAAAACCAAAAAACACTCTCACTCCCCGCCTCACCGTATGGATGCTATCGTTCAGTTGGCCCCTCTTTTCTTTCTACATATTCGTTTCAATATGGATCGAAAGCGCATGCATATGGTCTTTATACCGCGAGAAAGAAAGAAAGCACTAAATCGAAGTATTGGGTACACCTATCAATCAAAGAAGAGATGACAGGTATATTCATTGTTGCTGTCTCCCGTAAAAACAAGTTTAATTATTACAACAAGTTTTTAATTATTTTAATTATTAATTATTCAGAATGTCTGTAGCATCTTTGATGAGCTCCACAAACCGCTGAAATATAATATTCAGAAACAAAATACGAATTTCAGAAACGTATCTGCCTAAAGAAAATGTTAGCTGTGACTCTGAGGTAACTGACACTTATTTTTTTAAATCTTGATAATTCATTTAAAACTAAAAGAGTTATAAGACATTTATTTAAAACGAAAAGCAACACCAAAAGTAGTGAAATTGACTATTATTACGTAAAAATACTTAAAGGTTTTGATAGATATTTTACCACATTTATATAAGACATTCTCCTTTCTAAATATGAATTTTAAAGACAGTGTTATAATTTTAAGCATTGCAAATGTTTATATAAAAAATAACCCAATTGTATAATGTGCCGAAAGCATTGATTTTGATTTGAGTCATAGGATTTTTTTTAAAAATATACAACTCATGCAAACAAATGTTATATGAAAATTCCTTTCGAATTAGCACAGCTTGAAAATCATGCAGTTTGATGAATCTTCAGATATGTTTTAATTACTTTTTATGATGTTAATATAAAAATTGTACATAAGATACCAAATACTGAAAAGAACCATAATATAAGGCTTTGATTTTGCATTATTTGTTTCACTTATTTGTATAAATATACCTGGTAAAATATCAGAGTGATACGGTAAACAATATTTTAAAAATGTTGCGAGCTAGTTCTAAAAATATAGTTTTGAGATAAAGGCATTTTAAAGTATATATATTACAACTTTCCACAATCTCAAAATATTTTTAAACTATAAGATTACAAATATGAACATGAAGAAATACAAAGTTACAATTTTTAGAATGAAAAATTCTAGCAACTCTATCCTATAAGAGGATTTTAAAAACTTGTCAATACCCTTAGATAAACTGAAATAAACAACAAAGACAAAAATTCCCCTAAATAAAAGCCATTTTGTAAGAAGTTCCTTTAAGAATAGCTGATATCCCAATAATGGTTACACTAGCACCAATAGATAAACTTCATTCTGTTACTTTATAGTAACAAACCCCCATTTAACTGTAATCAATAGATCAATTCGAATTTGTTATTTTATTGTAACGAAACACAGAAATCAGAACAAACATAAACAGTCTAAATGAAGGGGAAAAACACAGATAACATTTTTTTTTCAAAATAAAGATACATGGAATTCCAGAAGCTAATACATAAGACACAATTTCACATCACCCAATTTGAATTATGGAACATCATGACTTATCAGAAAGAAAAATACAGAACACATTCGAAGAAATCAGCAACAAGCACAAAATACAAACACAACATAAAATAACAGAATGATATAGAATGAATGTTTTAAGCAATGTTCCTCTAAGTTTGGGAGAATCGGCAAAATTTTGATTACCACTTCCCAATGTTCCACTATTATCATATAAGTATTTTGAAATTGTCTTACACATAAGAATTGTTGGTTATTTCTTAATTAATAGAGGCTGGTAAATCTTAATTCCGCACATCTTTTGCCCAATATATGGTTCAGATACTCAGAATCATCACACCCATGAGTACAATCAATCAATTAACCCACGAGCATCAGTGCTCTATTTATAGGACAGTTACATTTCACTTTGTGGTTACACCGAATGCATTGTACCGTTTCTTTTTTATTTTGTTTATGAAGTCAACAGGTATTTCCAAACTCCTAAATAGTTTTCAACAGGCATCAATTAGACAGATTTTAAAGTCAAAATGTCGTCATTTAATTTTTTATATATAAATTTTGCTATATTTTAAAAATCTAATATTTATGCAAAAAAAAGTTTTAAAAAAAATAATTTTCTGCTAATTTTTTTAAATTTAAAATTTCACAAAAATTTAATTTTACTTCACTTAGCCCTTTCCAGTGCGGAGGTCGCAAAAGAGGACACCAACTTTAAAATTTTCTAAAAAAATCCCTTTTTACTTTGAAACCCGGAAAATTGCAAGAAAAGGCAGCTGATAGTTTTCCCTTTAGAAAGTAGATGGCAGCACAAAGAAATTTCACTTTCATTTTGGAAAAATTATAGATATAAAATGCCCAAATTTGACTCAAGAGAAAGGAATTTTTTTTTTAGTTCTTGACGTTTACAATTTTAGCAAATTCACTCGACAATTTTCTCCAATATTCTCTAAGTTTTAATTTAGATTTTGTCTAAGATTCAACATTATTTTTTGAGTGTATTAAGATGGCTGTGTCCAAAGAGGTCCTCGTATGAGGGACATATTTCAAAAAATGTAATGCCTTGCGCCGGAAAGGGTTAATTTAATCTTTGTGTTTTAAACAGGATTTAATAGAAGCTTATTGACAACTATGCTTTAACCGCTTAAGGACTTATCCCAAGTTAACTCGCCCTAAATACTGTAGGTTTCAAAATAACTGTCCCTAAGCGGTTAAATAAATTTGGGCATTAACAGGTTAACAGTCAAGGAATTATCTTCGTAATCAAGTCAGTATTAGTTAATAACTTAAGTATTATATGCAATTATGACTGAAATATAGTTTTAATATTCAGTGACTGCTATGTAATTGCTGCTACAATAATTAACTCGCTGGAATATAATGATTTGCTGAAGCATTGAAAACCATTTTAATTAATTCAGTAATTCTGAAATCATATATTAGGAAAAGATGTATTATGTCCATGACTGAACTGGCATGATATACTGATGCAATATCATAAGGATTTTATCTAACTTTTTAAATAGGACAAGGTTTTGTTTCTTAATGAACTATTTTAAGTTTAAAAATTAATAAGAAATTACAGTAATTATTTATTAACATCAACTTTGAAGAGATATTGGTTGTAAGTTCCAAGTAAGCATTTGTTTTAAAATAAGCATTTGAATCGTTAATAAACACTTACTGGACTTAAATGGACAACTGGAACAAAGAAAATTACTTGAAATATGCACAAACTATAAGATTTTACATCATTTTTTTTTTCACCCAACTTCTGTAAATTTAAAGGCTTCAGAAGATTTTACTATTCCACTACCTATTCTCAGATTGGGACATAAAAAAAAAAGATTCATACAAAGATGTTAAAATCTACCATTTTAACAAGTCAATTTCATCATCTACAGTACACAAAAATATTTTATACATTAAATTTTATAAAAGCATTTAAATTTGACGCAGAGTGTTGAATGCCATATTGAAACTTCAAGCTATCGAAACAATTTTACACACATCAAAATATTACCCAAGCTTTGAAAATTGCTACATGAATTATACATAGTTACAGTTAAGATTCAAAAGTTGTGTGTACACAAACTGTTTATCACAGTATCATATATCTCAACAGTCTAAAATTTTAGGCAGCAAAAAATTGGAAACATTATCTACAGTTTACCATGAACTGAGATGCTTTATGTAAAATTACACTTAACAAAGTTCATTAATGGATTGCAACATAGAGAAATAAATTAAAAAGATGGGGAACAAAGAACAGTAAAATTATCCTGCACTTTGTGATACATGAAATATGGTCATTTATGATAATGAATGCATCTTAACAAGCGTTAAATATTAAGTGTGTAAAATACCAAAATACTTTGGCTTATTTACAAACATGTGCACGATGTATGATGAGATCGTCCCAGCTGCAAAGAAATGATATTTAAAATGTTCTCAATTGCTTTGTAGATTTCAGATCGAACAGCACCTGTAAAAAATAAAAATATACTCAGCAAATATATGTAAAGGTTTTACTATTTAATTTAAAAACACACAGAAAGAAACTAATGTTTCAACTAACAGAAACTAATGTTACAAATAATGTTTCAATAGATATTTTTAATTGTTTTTTTAATTTATCTATTTATTTTTAATTTTTCCCTTGCATAAATAAAGACATTATGATACCAATAACTGATCCTGAAGATGTCATATTAACTCAGTGTCAAATAATCATTTGATTTTTTAAAAAAATTCAAAAATATGGTAATGCAGCAAACAGAACAAAAAAAAAAGAAACTTAAGCTCACTCTGAATGTATAGGAGCAACTACAGATTTTTACTGTTACCCTTATAATAACACCCCTCTTGTATATTGTATTGTAATGTAAAACTATGTTAAAGGCCTCATAGGCTGTGGAAATTATGTTTTTAAAAAAAACAACTAGATGGCAAAGGAAGAACTAGCAGACCAGAGCAATTCAACATGAGCTTGATGCCTTTGGGGAGCAGAATGTAGATTGCTCCCCTTTCACACATGTCCATCTGAAACTGGTATCATGCTGTGATTTCAGGTATGGGGACATCACTCACCCCTTTTCTAAGAAATGGGCATTCCCAGGCAAAACTCTGTGCAAGGGCAATCTTAATATAAATAAAAGTCATTGTGGGTAAGTGTGTATGTGGCTATGTTATATTTTATGAAGTAACAATTTATCTTCAATTGAGTACATAAGGTGGTTAAGTGGCTTTTTTTTCTTTCTTGTTATTAGTATTTCACAGCATTTCTGCATTCATAGCAGTTTTGAAAAAGAATTACCAATGATAATATTCAAAACTAAAATTATCTGTAATGGCAGCTTTGTGGAGCTGTAATGATGATGCAGCAAGTTAATTTTGCAAAGTGATGTATGTACATCACAATGTACCAGTATACATTCAACATAACTGAAATTTTTACTTCTGAATGAAAAATTAGATTAAAACTTCAGAAATAATAAGGAACATAAATAATTACGTTACATTATAAACTGTCTGAAAATATAATCTAGTTCCTTAATTCTTTTCATATTATCAACATAACTTCAGAAGAAAAAAAAACAATATTGAAAAAATTATTCCAATGATAAAATAAACTTTATTAACTAATTGCATATATTATATGCAGAACAGTAATCTACAAGTAAGACTGGTTTTACAGAACATGGCATGGGTTATACCATGGCATTTATGTCATTTTTGTTACAACAAATAAAAAATTACCTGACAAAAAAAGTTACGCATTCTGTCCAAAAGCAGTTGTAAATTTCTCCAGTAGCCATTTCTCTTCCACTTTACTGCTAGGCTTAGATTTTTCCAATGCTGTCATGAAGGCGACCTGAAAAGGAATTAAAATAGACTATATATCTGAATTTCAATTTATATTTATAAATACAAAGATATTTATGATACAAATGTTGGATATCAGTGATTACATTTTCTAATTTTAATATAATTAAATTCTTCATGAAGAATATTTTGATGAAATATTTTTCACGATTCAAAAAAAAATTAAATGTTGTGAGGTAGGTATGATCATAAATCGATTTATGTTCAATCACAAAAAATAAATAAATACTTTAATCATAAATTTCAGAACCCAATAGATAAAATGAAAAATCAACAGAAATGTTTTTTGAATATGAAAATCATTTTTCAAATGTAAAATAGAATTTATAAGAAAATATTTAAATTCAGTGTCTGTAATTCAAAACTATTGTTATTTATAAACAATTAGCAGCTTCACTCGTGATTTGAAGTGAAAGTCAAAGTGTGCTTGAGAGAAGTAATTAAAAATGATGCATTGTTAAAATTAAAATTTTATTGCACATATATATCATGCAATAAATATTGTGATATAATACTATAATATATCATACTATCAATAAATGTAACTTTGTTATAGTAACATAAATTTATTACACAGAAATTAATTTAAATTAAATACACAGAACTATAATATGTATAATTACCATTGTTAGTGGAGGTATGAATATGGTTTCTTCATCCAAATCAAACCATTTCTTTCTAATGCTGGTTCCACTATCAGACTCCATAGTGGGCAATAACATTCGGCGTTCTCCATTATTCATCTGTTTCAAAATCTGTAATGTATTTAATAGTTAAGAGTGGAATTTTGAAATTTGATTTATGAATTGAACCAAACATATGATTTATGAACTAACCCAGGTAAAATGTGACGTTCTCGTTATTTCTCGAAGACCAAGTAACAGTGATTCGGTCATTACATTTCTTATTTCCCTCCTTGTATAGCTATATTAGAAGAATATATACAAATAATATATATAATAATCAGTATATAATACATTAATTAAAGATAAAATTCCTCATGTATAACATTATTTTCAGTATCAATTTTATATATCTATATAACTTACATGCAAAAGTTGAATCTTATTATGAAAACATAAATGAGAAAATTAATTTTAAACACTATGTTGTACCTGTGACCACTGTGCAAGAATTATGCAAAACAAAGCAGAGTTCAGGATAGCACTCATAACAGAATAGTTAGCTTACAAATGAAACTAATAAAAATTTAATACCGAAAATCGGTCAAAGGTACAACACTCTCCCCTATAAATAATGCGAAAATAAATGAAGAATAAAAATAATAATATCCAGTATAAAAGTAAAATAGAAAGATAATTAACCTTAATTTCAATAATAATAAAAAAAAATTACTTTTCAGTTAGTTTGCCCATTATTGTAATGTCATTTTCTGATAAATCATGATTCTGATCTACCAACAATTCATTTATCATTTTAATTCGACAGTCCAAGGATGGTAATGGCAGATATATTTTCTTGTCGAAACTGTAATATTAACAATTAGTGTTTGTTAATAATATATTATTCAAAATTAATTAAGAAATTTTTATTCCTTTTAGACAATTTTTTATTTACATATAAGATATTTTTTTCACAATAAGTAATCTGCATGTAACAGGATACAAGATCTTTGTTGCAAATAATTAGGTTTTTCCAGTTTCTACAGTATTTGCTTTGTTTTCAGTGAACATTGTTTGAATTTTATTGATAATAAATTATATACCATTATATACAAAGCAAATACCGTAGAAACTGGAAAACAAAATTATTTACAATTCAATTAATTAGATATCAATTAATTTAACATTAATGTAATTATATGGTTAATTTCCCTACCGCCTTAAGATAGCTGAGTCTATGTCATACGGCACATTTGTAGCTCCGACTAGAATCACATTCTTAGGTAAAGCTAGGGAATAATAAAATAAATATAATTATGTATATAAAATTTCTATTTTTTAAATCCAAGTATAAATACATTTGAACATAATTATACAATTTGTGCACATTTTACATCTACCAATCTAAGGCAAGGTTGAGTTCTTTAAAATCATGAAGGATTAAAATATCTTACAAGCTGCACATAAACTGTTACAAACTGAGAAACTTTATTGACAGATAATATGTAAAAATAACTAAAAACAAAACACGTTTAACATGTGTTTGTGTATGAATAGTGGCTACAATTTTATAAAGTGGCTATTTTTTATATTTAGTCAAAAAGGAAACAAATTTTGTTAAGAAAGCTAAGCATTTCACAATTTTGTTAGTTTGCACTCCAGGCTTGAGCCATCAAAAACATTACAAACAACAAATTAGTTTAAGATGTAGATGACTCTGAAAGTACATATACAAGCAGGGCCGGTTTAAATACCAATTTGAGCAATGTAATAAATAACAAAATGCAACTGGAAAACCAAACCTTCAAAATGCAATAACCCGGCAAATTACCAACTCTCCTTGGTACTTCCGAAATCAAAACATCCGCAAAGACCTCAACCTACAAACCATAGCCGAACATACACTAAAAATTGCTAAGAACTTTTTCAGGAAATGAAAAGCTGAATGCCAACAATTACAGTACTTGGAAAGAAGATGTTAAAGTGATAACCCTGCATCTAATACCGATTCGGATCAGGAATCTAATAAAAGTTACTCTGATTCTGATGATTCAAGTGTAAAGTCTGAATTTAAAATGGAAACTACATCGGGAACTAGTAAAAGTGGTGAATCCCAATCTGTTTCTCCTATGAAATTTTCTCTCGTTAGGACAGCCGTACCTCGAAAGAAGGGTTCGAGAACCGATATCTACTATTATGCTTCAGGTAGCAAAACTAGATTGCGTTCACATGAGGATGTCAGGAAATTCTATGAATCGAATAATCTATCGTATGATGGGAAACTATTTGACTTCAGTGGTAAAAATACTTGTACTGAAGAAATCAAATTAGAACCTACCAAGGTTAATATTTCTCAAACTAATGTGTCTAAGTTATGACTAGATGTTGAGATTCCAACCAATTATAATGGCGCTTTAAGAACTCCACAAGCTAACAAGTGGTACAAAGTCATGTTGGATGAAATTTTAGTTATGAATAATCGTAAAGTTTGGACTCTGGTGCAAAAACCTAATAACAATAAAATAATAGGTAGCCGTTGGGTTTTTACAGTGAAAAATGACGACCAAGGCAAGATTGTAAGGTATAAAGCACGATTAGTGGCTCAAGGCTTTAAACAAACGAAAGGTATTCATTATGATGAAGTCTTCAGCCCAGTTGTTAATTTTGAACTTGTAAGACTGTGTTTTTCTATTTTTGTATGCAAACTTCAATGGTCACACTGTCAATTGGATGTGAAGTGTGCCTATTTGTATGCACCTCTTGATGAAAATATCCTGATGTCTCAACCTCAGGGTTTTCAAGATCCTAACAAACCTGAATATGTTTGTAAATTAAATAAAAGTATTTATGGTCTTCATCAATCAGGAAAAAATTGGTTTTTAGAAATTCACAATGTATTAGTAAATCTTAAATTTCGAAAAATTGAGTGGGCAAATTGTATTTATACTTTTAATGACAGTGTGGTACTTTTAATGTATGTTGATGATATAGTTGTTTTTGCAGCAAACGAATCTTTAATTTTTGGTATTGTTGATAAGCTAAGACAGCATTTGGATATAAAAATTTTAGGTCAGACACAAAAACTTTTAGGTGTCGAATTTGAACAAAAAGCTGAAACTTTGCTAATTCACCAACATGATTATATAAATAAAATTTGTTTGGCATATAAAAAATACAACTATCCAACTACATCTTTACCAATCGCTGTAGGAACTGTTTTATCTAAACAACAATGCCCAAAAATGGATAAAGAAATTTCAATTATGTCAAAATTTCCGTAAGATAAAGTAAACGTCACGACATAAATTCATTCTTACTTAAATTAATTCATAACATTTAGTAAGTCGATTCAAATATCTATTTAAACTTAGATTCAATGTAAAACTAATTGTTTATACCTTCCATTTCTACTAACAAATTATTTATCGTTCTTCTATTTATCGACTGATCTTCGGATCTTCTTTTCAGCGCAATGGCGTCCAATTCATCGAGTAATAAAATAGAGGCTGTTTCATTTTTAGCATCTCGGAAATAGCTAATAAAAATAGTTATTATTAGCTTAGTACAGTTACTTTTATTATATTTATAGACCCAGTGGCAGAATACTTTTCAATAGTCTGCAACGGAGGTTGGGTCTCTTAAGAATAGTCTGCAGAATAGTCCGCGACTATAAATATTTTGCTTTCTTTTTTTGAAATATTTATATATCAACCTACAACTATTAAAATACGACAAACATAAATTAAAAACCATATAACATCTTTATTATTTGTATAATATAATTGTATAAATTAATAAACAAAAACATATGAAGATCAATCTTTTCTTTGGGCAGATAATTAACAATAATGAAGTATCAAGTTGTTTCAGAAGTAATATTAAGCATACTATACAAATACCTATGCAGAAAATTATATTTGGGTACTTTTCCGTTTTAAACACAGCACTTGGTGTCTTTCTGTTTTGGTGAATTTTTCAAAACAATACATCACTAGCTCATATAAATGAAATATTCTTCAATATGTTGGATGTTATTTAAAGACTAGCTGCGTGGCCCGGCGTTGCATGGGCTGTCTCGAATAATGCGTCATTCCCTGGTGGAGAGAAGTGTGGTCAAGCGACGCCTCGGGATCCATACTTTTTCGTATGCCCGCCTCCGGTTTTTTTTTCAACAAATATTGTCACTTACTTTCCCCAACAAACTCAAATATTCTTTCAAATCTAGTCTTTTTATTACTTTATTTTCATATGCCCGCCTCCAGTTTATTTCATCCAGCCTTTTAATTACCTTATAGCTAATAACCCAACGTTTCTCGGGATCCACATTTTTTCATATGCCCGACTCTGTTTTTTTTCCCTACAAATATTATCACTAAGCTTCCCCAACAAACGTAAATCTGTTTTGAATCCTCTCTTGTTGGATTAAAACTTGCAATTCTAGCCTTTTTGCTACCTAAAAACAGTATGGTTTGAATGAAAACGATAGAATTTCTATGTTCATAAATTAAAACAGATTGGCATACCATTTGTTTTGCAAAAGAAAAATACAACGAAATAAAAAACAGAAACGATAAACGATTTAATAGTACACCAAACTGATAAATTAAACACCAGAAACATATAGTTTCGTCTTGCCCGTATTTGAATAATAATGAAAAGAAAAAACGGATAAAAATTAATAAATATTTTCCCCAACAAACGTAAATGTTGCAAAACACCGTACGACAAAAAAAGAGAGAGAGAGAGAGAAAATGCAGGAAAACATTTTTTTCCGATGTTTATACATAAAAACTCTAAAATTCGGAAGCTCCCTAAAAAAAAGAAAATAATAAAACCTTTTATACAAACCCAGATGCAAGAACAACCGATGTGACAGATAGTTATAGGAGCTGCCGATAGATGGCCTCACAATATTTCATTCATATACACATAGTCGCATAGTTATAGGAGCTGTCGATAGATGGCAGCACAAAATTTCATTCATTTACGCGTTTTTAATTAATATCTTTTCAACTAATTGTAATTTCAGAATTTCAATGGTTGAAATGGATTCCTTGGATTATTCCCCATCTTTGGTACCTTCAGCTCGTTTCTCCTTCGGTGGTTAGGTGATGGAAGATAGCGGGTTAAAAACTACACCGTTGTGTTACTGCACTGGTATATAAGATTTATGCCTCCCTGTTTATTGTAAAAAGAAAAGTAATGCCAAGTGTCTTTTTGTATGTTTAATTTAAAATAGCAATAAATAATTGCTTTTTTCAGAAATAACTTTAAACTATTTAGCATTTGTATCCTGATATACATTTTAATGGTTTATGATGCAAACTGATAAGAATTGTTCTCATATCACCTTAATAATATTCATAGTATCATTGTTTTATTATTTAAAAGCAAGGAAGAGACAGAGCTGTCTTCCTCTAAAATTCTTGATATAACTTTTGTTATGGAATTTTCATTTAGACATATGAATGCATTTTGAGTATGATAATAATGAATTCCATGATTTCTTAATAATCTAGAGCACTTAAGGTGAAGCAATCGAGCTGGAACTCTTTCCTCGTCTTTGTAAGAATTCAAATTTGTTCTTTAAAGGAATGATTGTTTGACCGTGAGTCGATCCGGAAATTCAGGAGGGTTTATGCTGTCAGATGGCATAAATAAGTGCTGCTTTAAGTTTTTTTAATGTAATGGTGTAGAATCCTTAATCAAAACAATAAATTTCATCTATACACAACCATCTCAAAGTAAAAAAGTTTATTTCCAGAAACCAAGGTTCCGTTCAGAAATGTATGATAAAAGCGCATAAAAGCGTTGGCCGTGAACAATGCGATCGAGCGGTTAGCGTACTTCAAAGGTCAAATCGCAGAGTCACTAGGTCAGCTAGGAAAGCCCATTCAGCATAGGGAAAAAAAGGAGGGGGACAAGATTGCAGGAGGGATTGCTATTTTAGCTAAATGTGAGTTTTATAATAATTGCTAAGTTCTTTAGAAAGTGTGATTAATAACTTTTATATTTTTCATGATGGGATTTATTTTATGAGCACATGATAAACTTTATAACAAAATAGTCTGCAGACACTGTCCAAAATCTGCGACGTACAACGCAGCGTCGCGGTGTTTCTGCCACTGGGTTTATAGATAATATAAAGAATTTATGTGCAATTATTGCACGTTATTTTTATAATTATTACCTAATAAAACTAAGGATATTAAGCTGAAAATGATATGGCATTACAATATAAAATTTCTGTTTGCTAAAGAGCCAGGAGACTCTTTCTTCATCCCCATAGCTCTAATAGTTTTTGAGTTATCGTGTTCACAGACACATATAATTCCAAAATTGCGTTCTCGAGTTCGAATTTTTTGACGATTACAATACTTTCTCTTTGTATACGAGAAAGTAAAAATGTGCGAATCTAACTTCAAAATTATTTCTTCCAAAAAGAAGGTACAGTAAAACTTCGATTAACCGTCAGTTTCTGTTATTCGTCGTCTGAAAAAGTAAATACATATGTTATTACAATACATTTCTATACATTATTACCCTTATATTGAAGTTTAAATTGATCTTTTTGTAAAATTAAATACACTACGAATGTATTATTCACTTTCAAAGGCATCCAAGCCAGCAGTGAAATCATGTGACTGTGCATATGTATTAAGAGATTTCGGTTATCCGTCACAGCCCTGGTTTGGAACCTAACGGTTAATCGAAGTTTTATTGTATTTTAAAATGTAATAAACTTTACCAGTGGCAAATCCAGGATTTGGGTCTCTGGGGGGCTGAGGTATAAAAAGTTTTGTATCTTCGTGACAAATGTCAAATCTTATGTAAACCACAACACTTTAACTTTACTCACCTGACAATAACAGTCATAAAGAGCACTATACTACTACTACTATACTTTCGATAATTTAACAAAAAACACGATGAAATAACTGGCAAAAACATGTTTTTGACCGTGTCAACGCTGCAAATACGAGTGGAATGACTACAAAAGTGGGGAAACTTTCAAGCCTGTCATAAACCAGGAACTTTTTTTTAAAGGGAGATTAAGAAAAAACAAACAGCTGTAGTGATTTTAAATAAAATAAAGAATTCTGGTCTAGCTTGGGGGGGGGGGGGGCCGCAACCTGATAGCCACACCCTGGATTCGCTTCGCCACTGAACTTAACAAATCTGAAGATTCTTTTGATTACAATACTTTCTCTTTGTATACTTCGTATACGAGAAAGTAAAAAATGATGTCTAAACTATCTATATCTAAATATAATTGTTACCTGTTGTATTCTGTTTCAGATGGTGGAATTTTATAGACTGGAATTTTCAAAATTTTCCCCACCTGTTCAATCAAATAAGTCTTTCCAGAGCCTGGTTGCTAAAGAAAAATCATGATAATGATCTTAATAACAATAATAATATTATATACTGATAATGCATAAGGTCAGTTATGATATTTAACAGTACAAACATATTAATGTCATGTTGTTATAATAAATCTATTTAACTATATATATATATAGTTTTTTACCAGTCTCCCCTACTATATTTATACATTAAGTATATATATACAGTAAAAGCTTAACTAACCGGAATGCTTGGGTACCTGAAAAGTCCGGATAGTTGAGTGTGACGGGGAAAATGGGGGAACCATAGCCTTTTTTTTTCTTAGATTTTTTCGGCCACATAATTTGTTTTTGTCATTTTGAAATGTGCATTAAATATAATTTTCAAGAATACTTCTGTATCTTCCATAACATTGTATTTACAAAACATATTTTGAAGATTTTAATTTAACATAGATGATAAAATTTTTTAAAAAGTATGATCTGTAGCCGAATTTTTACCGTAAATATATAGATAGTAAAAATATAAACATCTAAAAATAGCCGATGAAACTGAAAAATATTCTACTCAGCAAGCATAATAAAACTCTTTTAAGTGATCATAAACAAATCCCAGATTGAATATCAAAACTAATTATCTTTTAGAAGATCGCAAGGGTTATTACGAAATACGCACGCCTCCAATTCTCCTGCTCTTCATATTATGTAATCGGAATCAACATCTGCCGGTATTTGGAGAGTAAATAAAGAAAAAGAGTCTTACCAATCTGGAGTAACCCCCCCACGAGTTTTATTTTTTTTGGTTGTCGATTTCGTTTTTAGGTCTTGTTTTTTGGCGAAAAGTGAGGACCTTTTATTTATTTGGTTCTCACATTTGCTTTGAACCCCCCGCCCATAAAACAAGTCTGTGTAAATCACAGTTTTGTATATTTTCTTTTCCTTCTACGCCCCTCCGTGCAGAACGAACATTGCATTCCAAAAATAAATTGTCGGCGTGAATGGAACGGCACGTGCATGCTAAATTTTGGCACGCAGATGCAAAAGTTTTTTTAAAAACTCATTTTCTAATTTTTCCGGTTAGTTGAGCTTTCCGGATACTTGAGAGTTTACCGTAATACATTATATACATACCCCATAAATCAAAATTGTCTTCCACGGGGTCCGAGAGCCTCTAAAAATTCGGGGAAACAGAGTCTTCAGTACAATTGTTTCCAAGATTATAGATCTTAAATACTCACCACCGAAGGAGATTAGGAAGTTATCCAATTCTATAAAAAAGATACCTATTATAGATAAATCTTCACTTTCAATATAAATCAATGTTAACAATTTTTTTTTATAAAATTAAAATTTATTTTAATTTTATACATTTATAAAAATTTTACTCTAATGTTCTTTCATCAGGGATGAGATTGGCAAAAAAGCAAAAAGACTGAAATCATACGCGAGCAAAAAATCTGTATCATAATTTATACGCGAAAGAAGTAAAACATCAAAACATGCAACATGAAAATATTACACTATAATAATTAATAACTTAATTATTTATAATTCAGTATGTATGAATAAGAAAAATAATATTAAATTATTGTTAAATCATTCACATTAAAAATTAACAAACAAGTTTAGCGCATTATCAGGGGCATCTTCAAATACAAAATTAGACATTAAAACATATTTACCACATGTACATCACCGAGATGCAACATTCACCCAACAGAAGTCTGAGAAGAATTATATTTAATAGCCTTTTGATAAAAATTAGCTCAAAAAATAAAAAAAAAATAAGAACAAATAATTTCTTTTGATTCATGCAATTGTGTAAAGTGTATTAGCTCTTTATAAATTATAATAATGCATCATATATTGAATTCTATTTTATATCTTTTATTTTCATACTTTTTTGCAAAAGTAACAGCACAATGATTTTGCACCTTATAAAGTGAGAGGGGTTGAGAAGTTGTACAGTATCAATGACAGATTCATTTAGCATTACTGTTATTTGAAACCCTTTGAAACATTTCCTTAATTGTTAAATAAGTGGTTTTCTTTCGTTTTTTTTATTTGTGTGGCTTTTGTTGGTAACAGATTTGGAAGGCTCCTATCTTTGACAGATTTTTCTTCACTAAAGGATGTGTTTGCATCCTCTGTTTATTTTCAGTAGAGGCTCAAATTTTTGCACAGTCTTCATTAGTATTTCTTTGTTTAATTACTGGCATAGTTGTCGGGACTACATTATCTCTAGAATGCCTAGGTAAATCATCGGATTTATCTTTTATTTTGAGAAGGATTTTTTTTAATGTCTTATTCTCTGCTTTTTTGCTGCATTTGCACACAGCTTTTTAGCTGCCTCTTTTGACAGAAGTTTTTCTTTTTTTATGTAGTTTATTTATTTGTTTTTATTTCTTCATCTTGGTACACCATACAAGATGACCTTAAGTTTTCAACTAATTTTTTTTTTCAAAATGTTCATGCAAAAAAAAAAATTTTTTTTTTTTTTTTTTTTTTTTTTTTGCAAAATATGCCAGAGAGGTTTTGTTTTCTGCAAAAAGGTGGTACTTAATACTTTGAATGGCACTGAATGTTGGAATGTCCATCCTTGTAGAGCTTGCAGATATAATGTTCATTCGTCAGTAGAAGATGAATCAGCTAGTTTCCTAGCCAGTGGAGTTAAGCCTCACTAATGAGCATATTTTCCCAGAATTTTCTTTCGAAAACGTAAGATAGGAAAGTTTCTTTTCTTTGTGCAAAAGCGGAATTTTCGGGAAAAAAAGCAACTTTTTTGCAGGGGGGGGGGGAAAACGGAAACCCGGAAGGGGGGCCGAAAAAAAAACGGAATTTTGAGAGAGAAAAAAAAGATTTTGTTTTAAAAAAACGGAATTTCTCTAAAATAACAAAAAAAGCGGAAATTCGCGAAAAAGCGGAAGAATCTCATCCCTGTTTCATAAATATCCAGTAAACTTTTAAGCTTCCACAATATACAATGATAAGAAAACAAGAGTCTACTTGCCTTCAATGGAATTCCTTCCGACACCTTCCCCATTGGGATTTACTGGTGGTGGGGGTGGTGGGGGTGGTGGTGGAGGAGGAGGTGGAGGAGGAGGGGGGGGTGACACCATTCTTCCTCTTAAATGAAAATAATAAAAAGTGTGTTGGTCTCAAAAAGAAACTTAAAGAAAAAAGAAAAGGTACAATATACATTATTAAAAAACACTTTTACCAGTTATTTAATATGAAAAAAATATTTTTATGAAATTTAATTTCTAAAAAACGGAGTGAACATCCTAAAAAAAAATCTATTAAAACAGTATATTGCATTTCTTATGTGTAAAAAATACTGGAAATTTTAACAATATATTCTGCTTCTAAAACTGCACAAAAATTCTAAGAAACATTAAAACGACTCTTTGCAACACAAGTTAAATTATATTAACAGTAAAGTTTATTATGATCTTTGCTCAAAAAATTAAAACAGTTCAATAACTAATTAAGTGCTCTTTTCATTAGTACCATAATAACATGTTGCAGCATAAATATAAAAATAGTATAATTATACGTACATAATAATATATATTTTAGCAAAGATTTAAACAAGAGAAACTGCCAAAATATTACTTCAAATCTTTATTCTTTAACAAATCATAAGAAATTAATTGCTCTAATCGAAAACTTATGCTTTTATAAATGAATATAATTTTTTTAAAAATTCCATTTATTATTATAAATAATGTTAGACATATGATACTAATTTATAGATAATAACTGAAGTAACTATTAATTTTCCCTGATTTTCAGATATTTTTACAAATTTCCCTGATTTCCAGGTTCTGTCGCCACCTTGTTACACATTAAAAGACAATAATAGATTAAAAATATGAAACTTAGGTGTAGTATACACCTATATATAGTGTATACTAAAGTATACACCTAATAGTATAGTCAAAATATAGAAATTACCGCTTAACAGGTCTCCCTCGTGCTGGTGTCATTTTCAATAATGAATTTTCTAGACACAAATATAGAATACAGTACATAAGAACAGTAGAAAAACATACATTTCATCAAGAACACACAAGTGTACAACATTTCAAAATGCACTAGTAAGTGAATGAAAAAAGAATTTTAGAATTCTATTTTCACAAAAAAGAAAAAAGTCATGTTAAATGAAATTGTAAAAATATGATAATTTTTATGGGTTATTCCATGCGAAGACACCCAATATTAGAAAAATTTGTTGCTCCATAGTAACAGATTTTTTTAAAAAAATTACCACTAAAACTTATGGTGGTGAAACCCTCATATATCAATTTGTAAAACATTTTGTCGATTATTGGCCGAGATATGGACATTTGAAAAACGGTCCATTATTAGCAAATTTCGGCCATCTTGGATTTGACAAGTTTGTTCCTCTGAATCCGAAAAGTGAATGGTACACAGATGTGATAACTGTCCATCTGTGGAAATTCTGAAAGAAGAATTAATGTTTTCCAATGAATTAGAAATGATTAATGAAATTTCTTACAAACAATGGGTGAATAACTGTTGGTGCAGAACTGAAAACAATTATTACATCAGTTGATGAATTTGTTGAAAATTTAGTTGCAAAACTGTCTACATTATGCACCCATCACTTCTTCACAAAGCTCAGAGTAAGTACTCTAGCCAAACAAAGGATGAATTGATTGAAGGTACTGCTATTATTCTAGTAAATTTTTCTGAAAACTATACTTGTATCATGCAGGATGCTATCCAAAGTGTTCATTGGAAGAAAGAGCAGGTGACAATTCATCCTTTTCTAGCATATGTAAAGGACACTGCTAATGATAAGTTGAAACCTATTCTAATGTGTGTAATTAGTGACCATTTGGTCCATGACACAACAACATTTTGGACTTTCCAAAAAGTAATTGATCAGGATTTAATTAAAGAAGTGTCACAAATTAAATACATAAAGTATTTCAGTGATGGATCATCAGCTCAATATAAAAATTTTAAAAACTTTATAAATTTCTGTCACCATGAAAAAGATAATGGCATGAAAGCAGAGTGGCATTTTTTTTGCATCTTGCCATGGGAAAAGAGCTTGTGATGGTATAGATGGTATCATAAAATGCATAGCAAACAAAGCAAGCCTTCAGCGACCATATAAAGACCAAATATCCAATGCTTCTGATTTGTATAAATTTATGAAGGATTCTATTAAAGGAATCGAAATTATTTTTGTAGAAAAATCTGAAATTGAGATTTCCCACTGTCAACTAGCAATGAGGTATCAAACTGTAGATACAATTAAAGGAACAAGGTCAAATCACAGCTTTGTTCCTATAAACGAAACACAATTATTGGTTTCCAGGGTATCGGATTCCACCACAACATTCACTGTTACTTTAGGAAGCAAGACCTTACCACTGACATTCCAGAATGAACAATATGCTACTCGCACATATGGAATTAACTGGTGGATTGGAAAAATTGTGGAATGCTATGATGAATATAATGACTATAAAATTATGTTTATGCATTCTCATGGTCCAAGTGCATCGTATACGTGGCTGAAACCTTTGGATGTGTGTTGGATTCCATACAAACACATAATGAAAACTGTGTCTGCTCCCTCAACTAACACAAGAAGAACATATAAAATAACACCTGAGGAAAATAACTGTATTGAACTATTATTCAAAAATTTCAAGGTGGATTAAATTCATTTATTTTTTTCCGAATGTTAAAAATTGTATGTATAGATTTCATTTATGCTTTCTAAAAATAATTTTGCATTATGTCCATTTATATTTATTATATATGGTGGACATATATTTGAAGAAATATTTACCATTCCTATATTTTTTTTTAGATTTATAGCATGCAAATTATTGTTCCTTATAAGCTTAAAAGAACTATTTGTCTATTTCTTAACAATTCATTAAAGCTGGTTGTAATCTCTGAAGGTATTTTTTTATTTGAAAGAAAATTAATGGATGAAAAACGAATTCACAAAAAGTTTTGTTAATATAAAAACTATCGTAAAAGTTATCTCACTAAAAAACATGACCATGTAAAAACTTTTTTTGATTATACATAATTATT
This sequence comes from Araneus ventricosus, assembly GCA_013235015.1. NCBI lineage: Eukaryota > Metazoa > Arthropoda > Arachnida > Araneae > Araneidae > Araneus > Araneus ventricosus. The sequence continues at coordinate 442 of BGPR01022306.1, read as the reverse complement.
AAAACTTCTGTTTCATTTTTTGAACTAACAGTTCAAGCTTTCTTTTATGCTTCAGTCTGCTATTTCCTCCATTTTCTAAATTTTGCTTTCTTTCTTTGATTGGGGGTTTTCTTTATTTTTGGTTGCACGCTTTTCAAGTCCTTTGTGTGTGCACCATCTCCCCCCAAACGCATTACCAAAAATTTTAATGCAGATTTACATCAATCCCAAGAATGATAAAATTCGATGCTGAAAACGCTGAAATCCGCGTTGTCCAAACGTGTCATGTCTGTGTTGATAGATAAACGTTAGGGAACGAAAACTAACAAAAATGAAATCGAAATAACTAACAAAAATGAAGAAAAGAATCTTAAAAAGAAAGCGAAAATAAATTGGCTTCAGCGATCTTTTTTTCTCACGAAATTCGGATCGGAAGAAATTCGTGGATGATTTTCTTTCATCC
>BGPR01022305.1:0-25529 GCA_013235015.1 Araneus ventricosus | reverse complement strand
CGTTAAAAACCTATTGCCCAATCTTGGAAAACGACTTGGAACGTAACCAGTTCAAACCGGTTTGTTTCCCCGCTTTTACTTCCGGGTAGCAGAGTATAAAAGGACGCACTCGCCACACGCTCTTCACTCGTTGCTGAGACCGCATTACCGCTCAGTGCTTCAACTACCATGGATGCCTTTCCTACCGAAACTTCTCAATGCCTGGTGGCCGTGCCGCAGCAAAACGGCAAGTGGGATGCATTTGAAAGCTTGATGGATCAGGGCCGGGTGCAAGCCTTCATACCTTACCTGGATTTGGCTACGAGCAGAATTTTTCATCACCCGGCGCAAAACTGGAGTAAAAATTCTCTGTACCGGGACAACTTTAAGCGGTGCGTGCTGGAGTCTGCAAAAGTTCCATTCTTTGAGGCCAACCGGGTCAATTTCAGAAGGGTTTGCAAGAAGCTGAGATCAAACCCGACGCAGACTAAAAAGAACTCGGACCAACGGATAAGCTTCAAGATGGACAATTTGTTTGTCGTCAAGCAGTACTTTACCTTTGGTTTTTGGACTGTGCCTCCAGGAGTGGGACATGTGTTTCAGACGTCTGCCGCACCCATGCTCGTGTTCCATTTCAACGAGCAGAGAGCTCTGGAGGCCATGAAAGACGTTTACACGCCAAAGCCCTGCAAGATGCGCCGCAGCCTGGTGGAACGGGACGAATATTTGTACGACCGATACGTATTGAGACCTCGTTCCACCTACGTCGTTCCTCCCGGGATCAATTATTTGATCCTGACGGTACAAAAGACCATGTTTGCCGTGGACGTGATGGACTTTGAAAGTGTGAGGGAATTGACCGATTTCAGGACGCACTCGTCATTTAAACTGGACGAGTACGACCTGCCCCCTCCGAGCCCGAAAGGACCCAAGATGATACGTCCTGAGGACAGAGTTGGGCAGGCGCCGGCTAAGAGGCAAAAGACTATACATGAACAATTTGTGCCCGAAGAACCTTTGCCGACGACTGAAATCATACTCAACGCCACCGATAAAATTTACTTTTTTGAAAATCCAATTATTCAAGAAAATGCATGGAATGAAGTCTTGTACAGTGAGCCACCCCAAGAGGATATTAATAAACTCTTGGAGGAATTTGCATGTGCACTGGAACCCATTCCATGCGTGCAAACAAACGTCGTTCTGCCTTCTGGTGTACCCCCTCCACCGGACAATTATTTTTTTGAAACTGTTGCAAATCCACTTGAATTGCCCGTTGTTGGGGGTGAATTGCAAGATGACTCACCGTTAGACTTGAGAATGCATTGCACTGCAGGTCCCAGGAAACAACATGTATTTTCAGTGACGTATCCATTGGACCTGCGTGTCCGCCCCTAGTTGTTTGTAAATATTTTATTTGTAAATAAATGTAAATTTCGTGTGATTGTATTAATGATTTTTTTTGTAAATAAATGTATTTTTAAGGTGATAAATGAGTTTGTTTTTATTTCATAGGGACTTGAATTCCTTGTGCATCCATCTTAAAAAGTCGTTTTTCATTTCTGACAAATTTTTGAAGGGGTCACGGTGCTCATATATTTTTTCTGCCGACTGTATAAACGAGCTTGTGTATCTGACATGATTTAAATTAGCGTGTCAGAAATTATTGGGTATATTTTCCATTAAATAACTTAATAGAGTTCTACAAGTGTAAATATTTAGTGTCTTTAACTAGTGCATATAGGTGTAATATATGTTTGTGCGCAAATATATATTTAGACATTCCTTGACTGTTGTCATCCTTCAAATCTCCTGCATTTACTTCTCTTTGCCAGTGGCGCGTAGCGACCATGGAGCAAGAGGGGTATAGATGCCCCGGGCTCCAGTTTTAGTGGGCGCCATGGAGTCAGAACATTAATTTTTATATCAAAATATGATAATGTAAAAATAATACATACGACCTGGCACCATTTATGCTTGTTAAACCACTGATGACGACTGGGATTAAATATGTATTATTTTCTGGACGCCACCCAGATATCATGTACACTTGCAGCAAGTTTGATTTTTCTTGATATTAGCTTGTCATGACAAACTTGATGTGGCAACTTTGCAGCGAACTTCCTGCAAAGTAACAAAGCATAATCGACCAATCCACTCGCAAAACAAGTTTACTGTGAAGATGTTATGACGAACTTCACACCACGATTGCAAAACAAGTTTGCTGCAAAGATGATAGCACACTTACAGATAATCTTTGTCTCTGTTTTAAAAAAACATCCGATTTTTAATAGTATCTTCTAGACCATCCTTCTTTTTATTCAATAAATCAATGATAATTTGTAAAAAAACTAACTTTTTAATGAAAAAAAATTTTGAAACATTTTCCATCTTTTTACTAAATATAGAACTCGCACTTTAAATAAAATATATCGCCTTTTTCTTAATGTTGAAATTTTAACGTTTATAAACAAAATTAAACCTAAAAAACAGTCAATGTTTGTTGAAAAATAATACTTACATTTTATCCCATTTTAAAAGTAATTATTTTTGAACCCTAATTTCATAATTTATTCTACGAGCAAAACGTAGTTATTAGCGAAAATCGCTCTCTCTTTGACTTCAAATCATATTCTCAACACAAAATCGAAAAAATTAATGAAATCAAGAAAACATTTTTAAATAAATCGTATGCGCAATCCTTTAGCACAATCTATCTTCTTCTCTCCGAGTCTAGCTGGCTGAATAGTTAGGACGACAGCTCTAAGAAACGGGGTGTCGGGAGTTCGAATCCGAGGTTGTCTTAGGGCTCGGTTTTTGCTATAGTTTGCAATGCGTTTGACGTCCCAAGCTTGTGACAAGTTTGACGCGTGGTGACTAATTCGTTTGTTTAAATTTGTTTCAAGCTTGCACTCTTGTAGTGTGAAATTTGTTGCAAGCTTGCAGATTTGCAGAGCAAGATTGCGGCAACTTTGCTGGAAACAAAAATTGCTATCTGGGCATTTACCTTACCACTGACCAAAGGCAAATACGGTGAGGGGGCTAAAAACTGATAATGACGAGGGGTGAAAAAATCATATTATGACTTAGGTGCCACTCACCCTCGTTACGCCTCTACTGTTTACATACTTGTCCTAATATCGCCCACAAGTGCTAAGCTGGGAAACAACTGATAATTTTGCACAATGATCTTAAGGGCGAGGGCCATGAAAACGGTCTCTGTTGCAAGAGAGATGATACTTGTTAAACTACTAGTTAATTTAATCTGTCTCCAATTAATTATCTGATATGCTTAACCCTAACCTTTACCACGTGTCAACTAGGCCAAAATAAAGACGCCTGCTTTCTGGATTAAATACATATTCTCAGCAATAACCCAGATAGCAATTTTAGTTTGCAGCAATCTTGCAAGAAATTTGACACGACAAGAGTGCAAGCTTGAAACAAGTTATTGCAAACGAGTTGTTCACCACAAGTCAAACATGCAAACTCATTGCAAACTATAGCAAAAACAAAGTACGAACACAACCTCGGATTCAATCTCGCGACAGAACGCTTCTTAAACCTGTTGCCCTAACCATTCAGTCAGCTAGACTCCGAGAGAAGATAGATTGCGCTAATAGATCGTGCATACGACTTATTTTAAACTCTTTTTTTTTCTTAATTTCATTAATTTGTAAAATTTTGTGTTGAGAATATGATTTGAAATCAAAGAGAGAGCGATTTTCGCTAATAACTACGTTTTGCTAGTAGAATAAATTATCAAATTAGGGTTCAAAAGTAATTACTTTAAAAATAGGACAAAATGTAAGTTATTATTTTTCAACAAACATTGACTGTTTTTTAGGTTTAATTTTGTTTATAAACGTTAAAATTTCAACATTAAGAAAAAGGCGATATAGTTTTCTTTAAAGTGCGAGTTCTATGTTTAGTAAAAAGATGGAAAAAGTTTCAAATTTTTTTTTCATAAAAAAGTTAGTTTTTCACAAATTATCATTGATTTATTGAATTAATAAAAAGAAGGACGGTCTAAGAGATGCTATTAAAAATCGGATGTTTTTTAAAACAGAGACAAAGATTATCTGTAAGTGTGCTATCATCTTTGCAGCAAACTTGTTTTGCAATCGTAGTGTGAAACTGGTCATGACATCTTCACAGCAAACTTGTTTTGCAAGTGGGTTGGTAGATTATGCTTTGTTACTTTGCAGGAAGTTCGCTGCAAAGTTGCCACATCAAGTTTGTCATGACAAGCTAATATCAAGAAAAATCAAATTTGCTGCAAGTGTACATTCTATCTGGGAATACATTATACATAACATTTTACTGCATTTAAATAAGGACAATACAGACAGAAAGCCGACCATTCCCCCGTGCATGATGCCATTACGGTAAGAGCAATGCAGTAGTCAACATGCTGGGTCGTTAGAGGATAGTTCTCAAAAAGCGCTCGTCTCGTTCGAGATTTCACCCAAGGGCTGTCCGCATCGAAAAAGCATCCGGAGCTCGTGTTGTGTGTAGCGTCACCCGAGGCAGCAGAAGTAGGAAAGGGCCAACATCTCTCAGGGCAGGTCGAGAACAGGTTTCACTCGGGAAAGGAAACAGTATCGACATCTGCTGAGGGTCCCTGGAAAGAAAGTTCTCAAGCTTTTCAATCAATGCTTCAAAATATAAGAATCATAATAATGGAGACGCTGCAATCTGATGACAGGAACAACACCTGAGCCGATGTGAGAACAGACCCAGATCATGCTCTATCCGGCCCTTAGGCGATTCAAGCTTTGCCCTTCCCCAGGCTCCCCCCTTTGTCACAAAGTGTCATACTTCGCCATACCCCCTCCCTCCCCCTTGTCACATGTCACACTATATTACATAAACATATATTTGCAGTTCAGAAACAAAGCACTACGTTATAGATCATATTTCAAATTTTATTTTTAAACTTTAACTATTTGTTTTAATGACATTCGTGAGCAGGGGGAGGTTTTCTTCTAATGGTGAAGAATTTCTGCTGCTACCATATTCTCAGAGCCTACCCTGAATGCCTTTTTCGAAAAGAAAGGAATATAAATGAAAAAAAATCACACGAAAGTTGTTTTAGCCCCGATTAAAAAAATACCCTCAAATTTTGTTAATTTCAAAATAACTTCAACATTTAATCTCCTGATTTTAAATGTTTTTATTTTAACCAAAATGTGTGATATCACACCATGTTACTCCCTCCCCCCTTGTCACAATTTCACGAAGACCCCCTCCAAGCGTGGCATCATTTGTGGACAGCCCCTAATTGATGTGCGCAAGTGTTGCAACATCCAGGAAAAAATTGCGAAGTACAAACATATAAATACGAATTAAGGGTAAATTTTAATTGTGAAAGAGTTAAAAATACAAAAATAATAACAAACAACTATAAGGAGTAAGAATCCGGTGGATGACGTCATCAGAGGCCATTGATCCATGCAGATTCAAAATCAGAATAGATTTTCTGTGGAGGAAAACGACTTTAAGGTCTGAATTTAATATGAATTTTCTCTAAGGCCTGAGCCTATCTTGGAATATATTGGAAAGAAAAACATTTAACCACAAAGAAGAAATTAAAAACAATCTTTTAAACAAAGTATGAAGAAAAGGGATTAAAATCTTACCTCTTACTAAAGCTGTGGAGTAGAAGAAAACAAAGAACGCCGTTGCAAAAGTCAACTTAGTAAAATAGGTTTGCACACCTACCTCCATCTAGTGAGGGATGCACTAAATAAATATTTGATAATTTTTTTGTAGATTTTTATTAAAAAAATTTTCGGGATTTTTATTTTGTTTTTTAGTATTTAAAAAATTTTTAAAATTGTTTTCATGTATTTTTATAATTTTTATTTTCATATTTTTATTTTATTATTTTTATAAATTGCCCTTAAAAATGCTAGAAAGTGTGGTATGAGTATTAAAGACACTTCCAGTGCAACGGAGAAATTGAGAAGTAAAAAATTAATTAAAACCTGAGAGATTAGAAAATACTTTAATTCTTAATTTTAAAGTAATGTACTGGGTAGTAGTTTAGCTTTAAATTAATATTTAAATTATCAATGGCCTTGACACTAGCAGAATGGTTGTTGCAGATATTTTTTATTCTTTTGATTTGAGAGTGGATAGTATTTTTTTTAATGACTTTTAGGTTGACATTGGTATGATAATGACAAAGAGAAATAGCCCTAAAATTAAAGTAATTTCTCTTGTCATAGATACCAACCGAAACTCCTGAATCTAAGATTTTAATGACTAGATCTAAATAATTACAATATCGTTATTATCATTGGTTTTATTCAGTTTAAGTTCTTCCCAGATAGCTGTCAATTAAACTGACAAGATTGTCAAAGTCAAATACAATCAGGTAATCTATATAACGATAGGCAGAAACGAAGTTATTTTTTATGAATTTTCTCTCGAACGTATGAAGAAAAACATTCGCCAGTGCACTGGAGAAACTAGTACCCATCGGAAGACCACATGATTGTCTGTAGTAGCTGATTCCATTGAAGAGATAATTTTGGCAGACGTTAATATTGCAAATTTCTATCCATCTATTTTTATCTATGAAATTAGAGTTAAGAAGGCATATAAATTAATGCATGCTTTAATTAATTTTTCATGCGAGAGGCCGGTGAAAAGATTTAAAGTCAAAATTTAAACGATTTTTGATTTTAATTTTAATAAATTCGAATACAGCGCCCCTTGTAAAGCACGAAATTAAATTACTCTGAAAATACCCTCGAAATAACCCTTGAGAGAGCCCCTAGGCAGTTGCGTATTGACCAGAAGTACACTCCTAAGTTCTGTATCTATTATTTATTACATTTGTAGGTGGACTTCCTCTTTTTACCCTAGGTGATATTCAACAAGAATTAATTTGGTATTAGCATACGTGGTGGCAGGGCTGTAAATAAAATGGGAGGATTACGCAAGGCCGTCTAAGGGCCGTAGCACACTAGCTTATATTTCGTCACCAAGGGCGAGCGAAACCGCTTCTCGGGCGTTTGAACCGGTTTTATTAGCCCTCAAAGCGTAGATGGGAGCTTTCGAACAGAACTAAAAACATCCATGCAAGTTCATGGGCGTGAATAACTGAACCAATCAGGTTCGACTCGCCAGTGACATCACTGAAAACTTAGGCGCGATTTTCGGGATACACAGAAGCCATTTCGTACCGTGTTCACGCCATGGATGCTAGAAAATATGTTTGGACCGCAGAAAAAGAGACGGCTTTAATTGATTTTATTCAAGAAAGGCCGGCTCTCTGGAATCCAGTAAATTGCAATTATGCAAAAAAAAAAAAAACTTTTAAAAAGTTATGCTACGAAAGCGTTTGTGAAGAAATGGCGAAAAGATGGCCTGAAGACGCGCTGCGTAGTAATAATATGCAACTTTTTTATTTTAATTTTTTATTGAAATAAGGTAGATGCTCCAATTTTTGCCACATTAAGAGAAAATTAGAATTTTCACAGTGAATGACTGGCTGAAGTTTTTTAAGTATTCTTTAGTAACTTTTATTGCCTGTTAATTAAAAAATCTTTCTCTGGAAAAATATTATATTTTGAATTATGAATTTTTAAATAATATATCTTAATTTGTACCAGTTTTGGCCACATATATATCATAATATATAACAGGCATTTTACTTAATATTAAGCAGAAATAAAGCATTTTCATGCAGTATGTATTTTATTACATTTTCCTTCTTTATAGCAAGTTTTTCATTGCATATAAAATAACTGATTATCAAATTTGGTGTCAAAGTTTTACATTATTTGTTTGATATTTTTTCTTGTTTATATTTTCAAAACATTCAGTAAATTTCTAATTCTTATAGGGAAATATATAATTGCACTTCAATTTAGATAGTATGCACTTGGTACATGGAACTATAATTCAGATACTTTGCGCTATAATTCGAATACTTTGCACTATAATTCGACTTCTTTGCACTATAATTCGGATACAATGCACTATATTTAGAATACTTTGCACTATAATTCGGCTACTTTTCACTATAATTTGAATACTTTTCACTATAATTCGAATACGTTGCACTATAATTCTAATACGTTGCACTATAATTCTAATACGTTGCACTATAATTCGAATGCTTTGCACTCAAAATCAATTTTTATGGCAAAGTTTCAAGAATTTTAAATTGGACAGATTGCTTACTCAAAAAAAAAAGGAAATAAAAAATATAGATATTATAAAAAAAGTTTATTACAAAAATGAAAAAGGTTTTAAAATGTATAAAGCACGAGTGAAAGTTACTTTAGGTACAAAATAAACACACATAATTGAGAATACAGAACTTATAAAAAAGTAATATAATACTACACAATACTTATTGTATTAAAAGAGCATTCTTGGCTTCAGTGGGCCGACCTCTCTTGCGTTTCTGCCCATGAGGTAAACATTTAGATTCGTTTCACGCTTTCTCTTGCCCCATACGTATTAAGATGCCTAAGCTATGTTTACGAATATATTTTTTTGCAAAAACAGGACACGAGTATGTGGAAACAGAACCGTAACTGCCAGAGGTAGATACTGTCACTTTCCATACACATTTATTGTATTCAGTTTTATGTTCATCATATGAGGTCCATATGAGATATGCCCGTTCATGTGAATGGACCCCACTTATGCTTTTATATTCTGTTTCACCTGTAAAGATGGCAATTAAAAAACAGATCGGTTTCCATTTTTTTCTTTTAAAATTTTGATTTCTAATTTTGCCCACTGATTTGGTTTCGTCCAAATCTATGTGGGAACTTGCAAACCATTTCACATACGGTTTCATGCAAAATGGTTTGTAATTCGAGTTAACTGGATCACGTTCATTTGACAATTTTTTTCACAATCGCATTTTTAAACACAAGGAACTGACCAACAGGGAAATGCTCACGAAATGTATGTTCCTTTTTTTATCACTACATTGGTTGCCTCTAATCCATTAATGGTAATGGGAAAATAATTCCTAGCACCTATATATCAATAACGATTTCTCGAAAGGTATCCGATTTAGAGTATTCTGTGAATATTGTGATATTCACATAATTTTATTCCTTTCATCTCTTTAAAAATAATGCACTAATTATGTTGAAGGTATCGTTATCAGAGCATAAATGAAGACATTCAATATTTTTTTTTCATCTTTGTCTTTAATGCCACGCAGTTTGCATGTTAACTACATGTAAATAGCACGTCAATCGTCGGAAGGGAAGGACAAAAGCAGCTTTGAAGCTATTAATTATTACACTGCTGGCAACAGTCAATAAAATTTTAAGATTCCACTCAGTTTCATTTATTTTATAGAATGAGTCTTTCACACAATTAAATGGTTCTTCCGCTGGTGTGGTGCGAAAGTTTGGATAGGGGGTGCCAGCTCAGGTATCGTCCTCGTCATCTGACCTCGTTTGAAAGTTAGTAGCTCCGTCCAAAAGTAGTCCTCGTGTTACTTCAAAACGGGTCGTTAATATAACTAAACTAAACACAATGGATTTAAATTCATACCTTCAAAAGTGCTGTTACTTTGAGTTTAGTTAATTAGTTTATTTTAATTAATGCCCTATTTTTGAAGCAAAACGAGGCTATTTTGGGGCGGACCTAGTCATTTTGAACCGTTGGCAGGTGACAAGGACAACACCTGAGCTGGCAACCATCTTCAAGCTTCCGCACCACACCAGCGGGAGACGTTTGGCTCCATGCGTATGATTTTATGTTCAACAGGTCCATTACAAGGCGGCTCTGTATTGGAATTGGGTCTCCAACATGGAGCCTTCGGTTCCGAAGCCGGCACTTTAACTCTAGGCCACCGCGGCCTCAATTCAGTTTGAAAAGATACAAAAAAGAGGTATAGAAACAGTGACATTGTTGCAAAATAAGCAGTGCCGAGACGCTCTAACCTGGTGGCAAAAATCGCGCTGTTTTAAGGACATTTTTACAATTTTTCTTGTTTATTTCTCGTGAAAAAAGCAGTGCCAGAACTCTGTTCCGACGCCACTACACCCCTAGAGAGAAGCAACGACGCACGAATCACGACAATGTACGGCGCATAGCCATATTATCAAATTAACCATTGTTGCTAATTTGATGGATTAAATTTCCGCTTTGGCTTATTCTCGGACTTTTTCCCTTCTGAGATGGTAAATCCCCCAAAACAGGGATGATTTCCCCCTATTGGCAATACTCCAACCAATGCAATGTTGCCGGCTGCAAAAACTGCGCTATGTTTAGTTTATGCAAAGTAGAAACATCTCTTTTATAGTGGAAAGTAATTAATGTAAGTCATAATATTTCTTCTTGAGTGCATCATATTTGTTCAAAGTTCAAACATTTTTTTTCATGCTGAATAAATTTAATTATAGTGGAATAATTTCTTTTCGCGTGCAATTTATTTGTTTTGAGTGCAAATTATTTTTATCAAAGTGAATTTCATCCAAATCAAAGTGCAAATAATTCCCACCCATTCTTATATTATATCTACATTCAGCAAAAATTAAATAGTATGATTTTTGGGACAAATTAATGCACCTATTAGTTTGTATCTCTGGTTATTATACATAAATTAAGTCTTAAACGATATAAAATTTATTAAAAAAGAGGCTAGTACTATCCCATAAAAGCATTTCCATAGATAACCAATCTTTTGTAAATGTTCAAGATATTATGATGAGTCATCCAGAAGGTACATTTTCACAAAAAAACAGAGTTTCAGTGACACAGAAATTTTTTGGTGTGTAATTTGCCAAGTTTAATATTCATTAATCTTACATTATAAGTATGCATTGAAGCCATGAATAAACAAATATGATGCATTCTATGTTTTATGCTATTCAAAAATGTACTACATTTAAATATTTTTTTTAAATTTATTTTTTTGCTCTGGACCATTGTACTCTACAATGGTCCACTTGTTACTTAAAAATAAATATTAAAAAAGTATAGATAATTAATAAATTTAGAGTGTATTATAAATCTTAATATGTAGAGAATATGTATTCATTTTTTTCAAGCCAAAAACAAAAATAACTTGCATAAAAATTTATTGTTTTTAAAGGGCTGAATTTATATGCAAATATTTAAAGCATCCCTTTAGGAAATAAAAATAAAAATCCTCTTAAACCCTAAAGATAATTAATTTTAGAATTAATAGTTATTTCTGACAGTGTGACGATGGAAGATTGCAACACTTGCGAGTACTTGATACATGTTTATGCATTTAATTTTCTTGCAAGTTTCATGTTAAGGAAAAATGACCTAATTATATTGTTAATTACTAAAAAAGAGTTTGTTTAAGGTGTAGGAATGTATCTTATTGGTTAATATCAAATTAGTGGCTAATTTGCTTGAGAAATGGATGCATTCTGTCCAAAACTGGTACAGTTTTAAAAAAATGGAGCATCTACCCTTTTATGTTTTTATTTACTATGCATACATTTCTTTAGGGATTTTTTTTTTTTGCCATTTTAACTATGTTGAATAAATTATATAAATAAAGCTGAAACACCAGTTTTTTAGTATGCTGTAGAAATCAAAATGATTGAAAATATTTTCTTGGAATTTGTTCGCAAATTCTATGTGTCGTCTGCACATTCACTATGATTAATTCTTGCATTTGATAATTACAGAGAGAATTACATCATCACCATTAAAGCTGTCTCAGCGTAAATCAAAGTATTGGTATCCATGGCAGACAAACGCAACAGCAACAAACGACAAGTACGAAGTCCAACGCGGAAATGAAAGGACAGCGAAAATATAAACGACCCCAAAAAAAACTATTTCCATCGCCTAAAAGGCAATTACACATTGTAACTGTCATCCCTTTTTTGGGGGTTGTCAGATCGTAAAGAAGGGGCGTCAAACCCCCTTCAGTCAAGGACACATTGAAGGAGAAACCGTCCATCGAATACTTGCTCTCCCTTGGTGACGAAATGCTGACAAGTGTGCTATCGCCTTTAGCAACTTTCAGCGTCCTGGGCTAAAGATAAATTGGCGCTCCATCTGAATCGTAACTAGGAATTTGAGCGGATGTGGCATAAAGAGAATGCCTACCTAATAAAATAATTGAAGAATAAAAAGAGAGAGAAAAGTCGCTTGTTGTCTGATTAACGCCTTATAGTTTGACAAATTGGAACTTTTAAATTATAATTAAATAATTTCTTTCGTCTAAATTTAAAATAAAATAAGTGCAATAAATTTACAGGCGCCTTTAGATCAATGATGCCCCTGTGCTACAGCCTAATTATCCCATTGGACAAAACGGCTCTGGAATTAGGTAAATATCTGAAGTGCCCTTTTTCTTTTCTCAAGGGGGGGGGTTCACAGGGCCCCTTTTTACATCAGGTCGCGGAAAAATTCATTGGCCCTGTCACTCTAAAGAATATCGCAGTCAAGCAAGATGAATAATAACACGAAAGAGTGGGAAAATTGCCGAATTGAAAAAAACCTCTGCGTTCTTTTTCTAACCAACTAGTTTTTAAGATTTCATGGCAAGTTTTCAGAACTCTCAGAAAATATCTGAAGAGCTGAGTGAAGATTTTAGAGAAATTTTGATTGCTATGTTTATTAAAACAGTTCCTACTACACCTCTAGAAAAAAATTAAAGAAATCTACATATTAAGCAAATTAGTATCAGTGTAAAAATATCATTAAGAAAGGGGGAAAAAAACCGAAAACAATTAGGTATTAACAAGCGAAGATAGAATAAAAGTATTTTTTAAAAATTTTGACAGTTTTTTGACAGGTTTTTTTGAATAAAATTTTGCTTGAATTAATGAATATTTATGTAAAAATCTTTTCTAATTCAAAAAAAAAAAAACATATAAGGTGAAACAGGGGCTTGGAAACACACGATGAATTTCAAAATTGTTAAAGGACAGTGAAAGTGGAAGATTTGTTGAATTTTATCTAAAAGAACTTTTGGAGCCTTCTCATTGTCTGGAATCGATTGCCTTTGATTCTAGGGAGGATTCAAATCTAGCCAGGATCTAGATTTGAGCAAAATGACGTTCTTCAAACTCAGGAGGGATCACAAATGTTGCCAAAGCGATCTTTTCATTCCGGCAACATATGCAATAGTGGTTACATCTCCATTTAATTTTGAAAGGGCAAATCCTTACAATTTAATTACAGTGACCTTGCTGGAAAATGCTGTCCATAGATTCATGAGTTTGAATTTCGGTATTGCTTGATGTTGACTAACTGGAGACATGCATTCGCTGGTGATTATTGACTCTACGTTGTCGAGCTCAGGGCTCGGCTTGAATTGTTCGCTGTTCACTCCTTGGTTTTCCACGTTTTGGAACCATAACTACAACAGTCAAGCATTTGATAAGATGGCTTCACATGCATTGTTCGAAATTTGCGACACTCCACCTCCAGGAATATGGAACAAATTATACAGGATTGCTATAGGAGGTTTGAATCTAAAAAAAAAAAGATAGATGAAAAGAAAGATTCAGAATCAGGGTTAGATTAGGTCTTGTAAGGGCCTATATGCAATGCAAGCTTCGGAGGGTATCTTTCCCCTCCAAGACCAAATATTTTTTTATTTATTTTCATTTTATTTCTACACAAGCAGTTTTTAAGTGCCAAATATTATGACAAACTGAAATGACAAAATATTTATTTGTGGATCACTTTCAGGAGAGCTGGTTTCAGTATTTGAAAAAAGATTAAAAAATCGTAAAAATATTACAAACCTTTTTTTTAATATCTAAGTACTTTAATACAAAGTTTGACAGGACTGTTGAGTCAGTCAGCTAACTACAAAGCAAACTGAGCCGCTTTGGTCTACAAACGAATTTGGAAACATGACAAAATTCTAAGAATAATACTCTGAAATTGAAGCGATTCTTGATTTTAATTTAAATAAGTTCGAATACTTGGCTTTTGTAAATTAAATTAAATCACCGAGTTAAATTACCATGAAAGTATTGCAAAAAAAAAAAAAAAGAAAAGAAATCAAGGTACCGGTGCCCCTACTTTCCCTGTTTAAAATTACTGTTCTATAAAACTTTTATATTTATTCTACTTCAAATTTAGCTTATTTTTTTGCACTTAGCAAATATGTCACTTAATAAGTTGGTACAATGTTAATATTTACTACGAAAGCCTATACACAGTGATAAATTAAAACTAATTCGAACATCGATTTCATATTGGCTCCAGGTTCGTATCAAATGGCATTTGGAACACGGCGCTCGTCTAAAGAGTGCAGCACCAGATGCATGTCGGTTCGACGATGAACCAGACGACGATGATGAGGATTTTGTTCCACCTGGTCCAGATACTTCCACCGAACCAGAACGACCTGAAAAAGAGCCTTGCCTTTCCTGGAAAGAACAAGAATATCCAAAAGAAGAGGACCCAGGAAAGATGAGAAAAATAGAAGAACTTAAAAAAATGAAGCCAGTACCGACCGACACTAAGAAGATTCTATACAAAGGTAAAACCTTTGAAAACAACTAATTAAGAATAATTTTTTTTCGCAATTTATTTCTTGGAGCTATCATTTTTTGAGGCAGGTCAGCACTTGATATCGAACCCTTTTGAGAAGCTAAATAAACAGAAGTTATAATACTTTGAGTAAGATACATAAAATCACTAATCCATCCATTCTCTGACTGATTTAATTTTAACGCAAACTCTTAACTCATATTCTGGAAAAAATATGAGTTAATTTTGATTTAAGTGCGATTCTGGTCCAGGAATGTAATCCAGTCGAATTGTCATCAAAAGTATCAAAATGTGGAAAAAATACATAACAGCATTTTTATTGCTTTAAGTTCTTGGGTTGGCCATTCAAAACATTCCATTATATCAGGCACACGGTTATCAGACCAGGGAGAGGGAGTTGAGACATTATTTTTCTCGCGTTTAAATAAAAAGCTATTAATCTGGAAGGTAAATCTTGAATGAGAAAGTTATGGGTATTAAAAAAAACTTATAAAACTAGCCGTCGAGCGTTAATATAACTTAATTATGTCAGGAGTAAATAAAAAATAATAAATAAATATATAAATAAAAATTTTTTGAAAAATATTTAATTTTTTTTGAATTTTAACGAATTTTTTTCTAATTCTACAGGAGACAATATCTCGTAAAAATTTCAGATCCATCTCTGCATTATTTTCTGAAAAGTTCGACTCAGTCGGAAAAAAAATCTGAAAATGCCTATAAGTACTTTTCTATCTTTCCGAGTTTGCGGAGAGAATGAAATTCCTGTTTTAAAAGTGTTGTGGTACAGTTTCACATGTTTTCTATGAAGTCGTTATTCAAAAAAAGTGATGAAAATTAAATGAAAAAAATTATCTTAAAAATTCCCAATTGAACTCAAATATCTTTTGAATGGAATACAGTGCCGAAAAATCACGTGTACATTAAACAGTGGCATTTTTTAGTACGTTTTTTAAAAAAAGAATTTAATTCTTTGATAATTGGTTCTAGAAAAACATTAAAAAGTAATGTTCACAAGCGGAACCGTGCGCGGCTTCTCAATCGGAGTGCATTTCCGAAGAAAAAAAAGTTTTTTTCATCTATATATCTCTCATTTTCAAATTTAATTTTCAATCTTTTTTTTCTGAATAACAAACTTATAGAAACCTTGAGGAATTGTATAACAATGTTTTAGAATTTCAGAAATTTTTTCGCTCCTCGAATTCGGACAGATAGAAATTTACTTATAGGCATATTTTGATGAGCCCTTTTTTCCCGACTTAGTCGAATTTTTCAAAAACATAATGCAGACATCGATCTAAAATTTTTATTAGATGTTCCTTCCTGCATAATATGTACTTAACCGTTTAAAGCGCCATTTTTTTCTAGTAATGGGGTAATAAAATAACTTTCGGATTATAAGATTAATTTAAGAAAAGAAATTCATTTAGCTTATTGGATGACATTAATTTTTTGTTAATTAATTTCAATAATTAATTATCAAGTCAAGAAGCTTTATTATAGTTTAAGATAAGAAATTGGAGCATCTAGGTCTTTGTTTCAGCGAAACATTTGTCGAGAACTTACTCCAATCTTAAAAATTGCATTTAAAAATTGATGAATTTGGCGGGAAGTATACTTCCCACTGCCTTAGAAAGGGTTAAGTGGAAATGCGAAAATTTCGATATATTAATAACAGCAATAATAATAATTTTCAAAATTTACGTTTCCTTCAATTTATTCCTGACCTAATAAAGTTATCGTAACGTTCGACGCTCACTTTATAGGTTTTTTAACCCTTTAACTGCGGATGTGGTTCATAAACCGCTTACTGCGATTGTGGCTTATGTAGCAGTAAATTATATCAATATTTTTTTATATCTAAATTAATATTTTTTTTCGTTTCGTTTATCTTACCACTTAATTATAAAAATGCTTTTTTATAAATTAATGGAATAAAAAAATAAAATATTTATTGTTGATTATACAAAATACATACATTGACACATGGATATATTTTTTATTCGACATTGTACCACAATAAATGCATGACAATACATTTCTTTTTTTTGCGTTTAGTGCGATCGACTTCACTAAATGTTAAAGGGTTAATAACTATAATTAATTGTTTAATTTAAATTTTCCCTGTCAGATTAATATCCTTCTATTTAAACACTAAAAACCGGATGTTTCAACTTTTCTTCCCCCCATCTTTTCCATTATCCGGCCCGATAAGTGGATGCGTGATATTGTGACATGTTTTGGATGGCAAACAACTTATAGCAATCAAAGCGCTGTTATACATTTTTTTTCCCATGTCAAAATGTATTAGACAGGACTAATAGTTAAATAACCGAGTTTCTATCTGCATTATAGAAAGAGAACGGGTGAGAGTCGCATTTTATTAAAGACCTTTCTTATATTACTTAGATACTAGGGGGTTACACCCCCATTCCCCCCGCTCCCCAACCTCCAAGAATCACGTTGTGATTCTTTTGGGATCACTATGTGATCCCAGGTCTCTTTGCTCGCTCGCCATACAGTCATGTTTTTCTGATAGTAATAGAAAATTATAAATACATTAATTACTGAAAGTAATTTAAATGATCTGAAATTGCATGAACTCCCAAGATTAATTTTTCATCAATTACTAAAATTAAAATCTTCCGGTAGCACAGAGATACACATGTAAATGTTAGAAAGAAATTTTAATGCTAATATATATAATTCTAAGATGTTTAAAAATCAAAATTATTTACATCAATCAGAAATCAGTCATTTAAAACTTTTTTCAGTGCACAATTGACAATGTCTTCAACAGTTTTATATGCCATAACTTCATTCCACCAAAATTTTAAACATGCCCTATTTTCAATGAAATGTTGCTGAGGAAAGCTTCCCCACATGTATTCACACTCACTCCAATTATTATTTAGCCAAGAAAGATATAACTTTTCTCTCTGGGCAGTTATTTATTTGTTAAACTTCAGGAAATTTAAGTTGTCAAGAGATGATTTAAACCATTTTAGAACATTTTACCTAAAAAAGGAGCATTTAAAGAGAAAAGTGGCTTGAAACATGCGCATATTAACTATACAAAATTGAAACCATAAGAATTATGTATTTTTAGTCTTTTAAAATTGATAAGATCCTAAGTTTATTCATGTTATGTTGCTCAGAAAGCTTCCCCTCATGTGTACCGACTCACTTCAGTTGCAATTTATTCAAGAAAGGTACAACATTTTTCTCTGGGTAGTCACTTATGTTTCTTGAAAGTCAGAAAATGTGAGTAATCAAAAGATGAAGTAGCCCATTCCTCAACCTTTTAACTGAAAAGGACATATGGAGGAGACATTCATTCATTTGCCTAATAGAAACTGCAAGACTTAAACTTATATTGTTCAAATAAGTAATTCTTATATTGTTAATACTATTTAATTCAAAAAAAGGTTGTCTCAGACTTTCCGCCGATGTAAATAAACCAAACTTGCGAGCTGTTGCCAAACGGCGATTAAGAAATTCTACCCTTTTTTGTCACCACATAAGAGAATTATATATATAGATGTTACATGTTAATCTGAAATCGGTACGAAACGTCAGACTTTAGTCCTTAACATACCTTCAAAATGCGATCTCGGTCACGATAACCGAAAGAGCATCGATCATGATTTTACGTACTGTTGCAAAATTTATGCAGTACAAGATAAGGACGAGACGATTGAGGCACTTGCCTCAGATGAATCATTAGAAAGGGCTCGAATTTTGGCTGCTTTACCGATCAAAAGTATTGATAAAAAGAAAATATAAGAATGTAGCAATTAAACATAAGTAATAACTAGCCGTCTTCGACGACTAGCTGTTCTCCCGCAGTATTAATAGCCTATGGTTAGCTTGAAACTTGGCGAAATAATCTGGCGAAATGGCGATTATAGAGGTTGAGGGATTCTGCCAAAGTTTTATTTTTCGATTTTTCTAGAAAATGGAGGGTGGTAGTGGGCAGGCGACCATTGATGGCATATCTAACCTTCCAAATGAAATAAAAATTATCGAAATCGGTCCAGTGGTTGGGGCTCGGGTACTAACCCTTTCCTTTTTGCCATTTATTTTAAATATATAGATGATAAATAAACAATATTGTAATAAAATAAAGAAACAATGTATTCTTTAGAGTGCAAATACCAGAATATATTTATTTTTACAAACTGTCATTTAACTTGACTTCTTTCTTGCTTGTAAAGATGGAATTATGGAATCGATTTTGCACTCACTTCTTAAGTGCTTGAGTTTTGAAATGTTGTGCACTTATGTATTCTCGATGATAATACACTATTTTAATATCTTCAGAACTTAATTATTCGTATGAGCTCGGTAATTCCATATGAGTAGCGCCACATGATAGCAGTTGTGGCTCCAAAGGGGGGACCGGGGGGGCGTCGGGGATGCTGTGCCCCCCCCATTGGGGAAAATTTTGTATCCCGTCGGGGAAAATTTTTGTACGGAGTATTCAACTGTAGTTGATAAATAATAATTTGGCAAAAATTTGAGACCAATTTCATTGCACTCGTCGCCCCATATGGCAGGTCGTGCCCGCTTGTCTGGGAGATCGTGCCCCCCTGTCGGGCAAATCGGGCCACCCTGTCGGGCAAACTCTAGCGCCATTCCTGCATGGTAGTCAATTCGAGAAAAAGTGATTTTCCATGAGATTCAAGAATCCTTAATATTTATAATAATGAATTATAAATTAAAAACTTAAAGTAGAAAATTATTGAAATAAAAAATGTCTATTTTTTAGTAGACTATTAAAATCGATTTCTTATAAAAAACTTCTGTTTTTATTAAATTTGTTTTTTTAAATATTATTTTATCTTTAATTAGATATAAATTACATTGTGCTTACAGCGAAGCTGTTGGTCTCTTTGCATATTGCATCACTGCAAACGTTAAAAAAAAATTTAAAAAAACCTTTGTCAGAAAGCAATTTTTTTTCAGAACTAAGTCATCATCGAATGTTTATTTCAGCTATGAATTCTTCAAGACAATTATTATTGATCTTGATATTCATATTTACAATGATCTATAATGGTAGCTATTATAGATTATTGTAAATATGAATATCAAGATTAATCATAAGCCTGTTTATGTTTCTCATGTCACAGTCACATGAGAAACATAAACAGGCTTATTATTTATTTATTTAAAGAAAAGCACACTTCAGAGATAACTCCATTTACTGAGTACAATCAACAACAAACACACAAGGCCACAATGAGTGAATCATAAAGGTATTAAAAAACGCATTAGAAAAAAAAGTTGAATACAGAGAATCATAAAAGTTCAAAATACAAAACCTTAAAAATTTTGCAAACACATAAATAATTTAAAACGAAAACACGCAATAACAAAAGCATTGAAAGACACACTAGGATTCTAAAAGTCGTATACTGTCATAATAATATCATAAAAATGCATTAATTTTTAAAAAATTTAAAATATAAAATGAAAAGACCAATTAATAAAAAGCAAGGATAAAAAAAGTCAAATATATACAAGTATTAAATCCTTAAAAACACATTAGGAGTTTAAAAGTTTGAAGAAGAAAATGCACACGAGAGATAAAAATCAATTGCAGAGTACAAAAATTGAACATAGACCAATGAGAAAACAACAAAAAAACGGTTGAATACATAAGAACACAGAAATTTAAAGAGCATAAAAACCTTAAAAATTAAATACAATCGAGTGTAAAGCAAAAATAAAACAGATCATGTATTTAAAAGTTGTAAACAATTCGATTTAAAAACACCAGGAGACATATGAAAAATGTCAAGTTCATCACAGAACCTGTTAAAAATTCTATAAAATTTGTACAAAGAGAACTTGTTCATATAATTAAATCTTGATAATACATTTTGAAATGAACTTTTGTTTCTCAAAGATATGGCAGACACAGCGAAATCTATGGAGCTCAGTATATCGCTGCAATCAGTCGAACCATTAATAACTTTGTAAAAGAAGAGAACGCAGAAAAGATCCTGTCTGGAATATAAACTAGGCATATTAAAGATATTAAGTAGAGTAAACCCCAAGTCAAAGCCCAGAGACCAAATAGACCTAGGCATATTAAAGATATCAAGTAGAGTAAACTCAAAGTCAAAGCCAGAGACCAAATAGACATAAGCATATTAAGGATATCAAGTAGAGTAAACCCAAAGTCAAAGCCAGAGACCAAATAGACCTTAGGCATATTAAAGATATTAAGTAATTGTCAATCTAACTATTCGTTGTCTTACGCTGGGCTGTAACGTCAAGTTCCTTTTCCCTGAAAGATAATGAATGGATTCCAAAATTGAATTGGCGTGGCGCATTTGATGGGTATCTCAAGAACATGAATTGTTTTCTATGACTTTTTCATTTATTTTAGGTGTCAGCCAAGAAGGCGAGGGTCGAAAGAAGTACCTGAAAGAACGTTACCAAGAAGATCCTGAAGACAAATACTTGTCCCCCGTCTGTTCGTCTTGGGATTATGGATGGACCTTTGGTCAAGACCACGAGCTCAGATCTCCTGAATATGGAAATGTACAAATCATGAAAACGTCTTTCTTTAGGCCTAACGATCCGCAGCTGAAACCCAGAGACCAAATAGACTAGACTAGACGCACTGTTTAATCATGAGTTAAAGTAATTAACAATAGAATGGAATAAAGTGTCTCATTTGAGCAATAAGATTTTGTTTCTTTTGTTTTCGTCGTCATTACGACAAACTTCATTTCAAAAAATCTGGGCAGGCTATGTTCTAGGCAAATTCATAAGTTTCGTCTCTATAGATATAAAGCACTTACATAAATTTCATTTATTCACCCTTTATTCCCCATGCTTGCACCCGAATCAATATTTCCATTCATTCAGTTTAGTTTAGTTTAGTTACACTAACATCGGGTTTTAAAACAACACGATGGCTATTTGTGGATGGACCGTGGTCAGATGACAAATTTGAATGTGTTTCAGACTGAATAGTGAAAAGAAAACAACTTTTATTCACTGAACACTTGCATTTTTTTTGAAATAAGATTGATATTGTGAAACATCTTGAACAGATTGAACTGCTTTTATGTATAGGTTATTGATTTTATAGATCAAGTTTAAGTTTTTATTATTCATTTCGTCTCTTAACAAGCAACACCACCAGCGGCGGATTTTGACATTAGGAGACCACAGGCGCAAAATTGTTTTGAGGCTCCTCTACCCAATGTCGTAAACTCGGCGTCGGCTTAGCACCTCAATATACGTCAAATAGATTTTGAGGCCCCTCCTAGGGTCTAGAGGAACGAGGCGAGCGCCTCTAACACCTGTGCGAAAAACCGCCGCTGAACACCACCTATCTCAATTTTTTGGAATTCAAAGAGGAAGAAAATATTAATTTTTTGCAACTAATAACGAATATTTCTGATTTTATTAACATCTGATATGAACATGAGACCTCATATTCCTACCAGATGTGAAAAAAAAAATTCAGAAATATTCGTAAATGGTTGTGAAAAAATGAGTATTTTCTTCCTCTTTGAAATTCCAAAAAATTGAAATCGGTGGTGTTACTTATAGAGAGACGATTAACAATTGATACTTTTCGTTTTCAATTTTGTACATTTCTGGAAATTGTAAATTGTTTTTCACTAAACTGTTTCGGGCTTTTGGTTGTGGGGGGCGCCGGCTCTGGTTGTGGTGTTCGTGCTTTTGCACCTTGTGTCCATTTAAAACAGATGAGGTGACTCTAGTAGTCATAGGTATCGGAGGTTCAGGGTGGCATTAGCTCAGATGACAAGGTTGGCATCTAAGCCGGACCCCTCTCCAAATTCAGCTCCACATCACGGAGCCTCGACGTTAGATTTAGCGTGCATCAAGCCCACATATTTTCTCTGTAATGGGGTTTCGAACCTGGAACCCTCCAGCCTGAAGCCGAGACCTTATCACCAGGTCACTACGGCCTGCATCATGACCGGATTAAGCTATTTAGGGGCCCTTAGGCAATGCAAGTTTTTCCACTCTTTTCCAACTTTTAGAACTAGATATTTTTAATTGATTTTTATTTAATATCTACATAAGGAGTTTTAAGTAACAAATATTATGAGAAACTGAAATACAGTGAAACATCTCTACAGAAGTCATCCTCCGTTCCAAGAAAAATTGGCCGCTCAGAGTGGAGGTCGCTATAAAGGTGTTTCATGTTTAGAAGTGCAAAATACGTATTTAAGCAAGCCCTAATCGTTATTTCTGATAAAGCGAATTTTAAGAATCATCTAAAGATAAAAAGTACTTTATTCGAAAATTTCTAATTTTTTTAAAACTCTTTAGTCTTGAGGCGACTTTTTCATCCAAAGAAAAATTAAAGAAAAAGGAAGCACATAGTGTTGGGGGGGGGGAGGAGGGTGGCGCAGATTTGGCGGTTCTGCCAAAGGCGCAGATCACCTCGGTACGGCCCTGTAACAACCCTGTACATATTTATCAATTTTTACGTATTTAGTTCCACATTTCTTAAGTGATTTTGCATTGCTACTATACTTCTAAGATAATAGATAAATTATAATAAACACTCTCGTTAAAGATTATTAGAACGTACATCAAAGTACGCACATAACTCAAATTAATAACATATTAGAACTTAGAAACTATATATCAAGTAAGAACGAATATTTTCAATACATTAAAGTATATTAAAAAAATAAATACAAATAAAATAAATACTTATCGAGCGCGCTTCGATTATATGTCCACCCTGAATTTTTTGTGACCTTAATTCACCAAAGATATTTGTTAGCTACCATACTTCAAGATACACTGGATCAGTGTTTATAATAAACATATTGTTAAAAGATATTAGAACGTACAGTCAAAGTAGCAATACCAAATTACCACATTAAATTAGAAGTAGACTATTCAGAAAATAATATATCGAAGAGTGATTGAAATGAATGTTTTCTAATGACCAATATAATTAGAATAAACAAAAAATAAAAAAAAAATAAAAATAACAATATTATTTCTACAATGAGCGCGCCTTCGATTTATGTCACCCTGAATTTTTTTGACCTTAATTCACCTAAAGTGATTTTGCGTTGCTACTATACTTCTAAGATAATAGATCAGTTATAATAAACACATTCGTTAAAGATTATTAGAACGTACATCAAAGTACGCACATAACTCAAATTAATACAATTGAGAATTAGAAAATATATATCGAAGGTGTTCGAATGAATAGTTTCTTAAGACGCTAAAGAATATAATTAAATAAATAAATAAATAAAATAAAATAACAATTATTACTTAACGAGCGCGCCTCCGATTTATGTCACCCTGAATTTAGTTAGAGATGTCAAAATAAAGAAGAAACTAAATTTGAATAATGAAGAGCAGTCATGATAGTCAGATTGAAAAGGCAGCTCTTCCTGTCATGGTAACTGAGAAACTTATTTCAACAATAAATCTACGGAATTGTGAGTAATACTGAGAAAGTTAGTACAGATCCTGATGTGTAGAGCTCTTAATTAATTTATGAACTAAAATATTATTCTAAGAATATCATAAAAAACTCTTTTGAAATAATATATATGAATTATATTTTCAGTTTTATTAAAGGAATGGTTTTCAGAAATTAATAAATTAACTGATATTTACTTTTCAAAAGCATTTATTGAGTTGAAGTTAAAAAAAGAAACTCTGTGAATGCGCAATGCATTTAGTGTTACGAACATGGCAAGTCGCTTCCCAGCAATGTTAGTCCTATGGTTGGGAAGAGAGTTTTACAAAGTTAAGCATGGTGTGACGGGAAGCGACTGTTCCGGGATCCCTGACTTGGCGACGAACTTGGCGCCCATTTTGGCGACTTGGCGAAAAATTTGGCGGCCTTGGCGACAAATAGATGATTCCAGAAAATGCAACCCTTTTCTCGATATTTCTATTAGGAAAGGGAATATACGAGAAAACTCCATGTGACGTTACGGCCTGTCGGAGAGAGTATATAAGGACGGGGCCTGGATCAGAGAGAGTAGTGTTGATCCATTAAGAACGACTTTAGAGCTTCGTCCGCAGTGCGAGCTAGGAAGCTGGTGAGCTGAGCGCTATTGAAAGTGCAGTTATTGTCGTTATTAGTTATTTGCTGACTGTTTGTGTTGTTAAATATCAAAGTGCTGAACTGTTATTACCTGTGAATTGTTGTCTATTTACTCTGTGCAAGAACTATTGTTTCCTGTACCTGCGCTACGTGTTTTCCTGCATATTTGTAAAATAAACCTTGCGTATTTGTAAATTATCCTGTGTGTTGGACTGTTTACACCATACACCCACGGAAAGACTTTTGAAACAGTATCATCTAAGTAGTAACTCAAATTAACAATAATTCTGTTTACAGCAAATTTGTTGGCAACGTCTTGGTTTAAAGGAACGAGAGTGAGTTCTACGTTCGACATTTTCATATAATTGCAAGAAAGAACGCCAGTCATAATGTTGGATCAAAACTAATTGTGTCTATGTGTTATGAATACAAGCGTATGTGTTGTTGGTATGGTCCGGAAATTTGAAGAGTGAGGTGCCCGCTCAGGTGTCATGCTCGTCATACGGTCACCGTTCAAAATTACTAGGTCCGTCCGAAAGTAGACCTAGTCTAGCTTCAGAACGGGACATTATTATTATACAATACAACACTATTATAACATAATGCAATTAGGAGAATTGGGACACTCTCGACTATGAAAATGATCGAAATTTGAGTTGTACATCAAGTGAATTTTTTTCAGTAAATATATTATTTGATGTAAAAATTGTGCATTTATAGAAAGAAAGAGCAGTTTTCATTATAAACAGCATAAAAATATTTGTTTCTTAAGGTATTTGTTTTTACTAGCAAATTGTTGTGATGTCGGGGTTAGAAACAATAAACTAGAAAAATTAGAATAAATTTTTTTTAAAACAATAAAATTTAGAAAATAAAATTTAAACAATGTTGAAGTCGCTTGCAATTGCAGCTTCAAACGAGAAACAAAGAACAGTGGAAATCATTCCAAGAAAGCCAAAAAAAAAAAAAAAAA
>BGPR01022304.1:0-25529 GCA_013235015.1 Araneus ventricosus | reverse complement strand
TTATTTCTTTTTTAAAATGTAAGAACACAAAACCATTTCTAAGAAAATATAAATGCTTACTTCAATGATACTGTATTTATGCACTAGTTCCTTGAGCGTTATAGTTTTGCTGATATGCATTCTTCATTAAGTTATCAAATCTAAATGACTGAATTGAATTGCTTTTGGTAGCTCTTATGCCAATTGCGAGCTGAATTTTAATAAATGCTATGAGACAAGAATCCACTAATATGTGTTACAAATCTATGATGCATCCCGACACGTTATTAACGAGTTTGAAGACAGTACTTCTAATAATAATAGTAGTCTCAGGCATTGAATTATTTCCAAACTCCACCGTCACATGCTAGACAGTGTGTTTTATCACAATATCTTGTGTGTGTGCTGTGATTTGTAAAGTATAATTTTTTTAAATAAAATACTGATTTATATACATGTTTTTATTTTCATTCTGAACTTTAATGGATAATAATGAGACTCTTATTTATTTTCCAAGCTGTATGATATATTTGAATTAGATCTATAATTTTATTTTTTAAGAAAAACAGTAAAGTGTCAGTTTTATGTTAGTTAAATTTCCTTTATATTTGGTATGAAAAGGCCCAAAAATGTTTTTGAATATCACACCGATAACGTCCAAGACATTTATAAATTGTGAAAAGGCACCTGATTAATTTCGAATAGGTGTTAAATTTTTCTCCTTATGCTTTGATTTTGCGAAGTTTGCAAAAAATTGTCTGTAGAAAAAAAAATTCAATAACACTTTACTTCGTAGCTAGCGCATTTTCGTAAAATTGATAGAAAAAAAGTGTGATCGTTTTTACTTTCTAGTACACGAAGTATACAAAGAGAAAGTATTATAATCGTCGATCGTAAATTTCAACACGCGAATTTGATTAATCTCCACGTTTTAGAACTCCCTGAGTCCGAAAAACACAATTTTGGAATTTTGTTTGTGAACACGGTAACTCAAAAACGGTTAAAGCTAGAAAGGCGAAATCTGGTGTATGGACTTTATACAAAGTTAATATATATCAATCAATTTTGGGATAAAGTCCGTAAACGGGAAATTTATCTGTTAGGGTTCATATGAACACGATAACTCAAAACTCAATAGCTAGATAGATAAAATTTGGTACACAGTTTCAAAAATTAGGAATGTAGGCCCGTATTAAATTTTGGACGAAATCCATTGAAACGTTGACTGTCGGTCGGTTTCTGTAATCGCATGCTTATGAACACTATAATTCCCAAACGCAACGACTTAGATAAATGAAATTTGGTATGTGGTCTTTTAACCTTAATTGCCCAATTTTCGTTTCAATCAGATAAAAAAATCCTAATGCCCCTGAAACTCAATATGCCATTACTTTTCAAAAAAAAATTATAAATAAAGAATTAAATTTAATTTTGAAAAATTCGCGACTGGATGCTCTACCTGGACTATAGTATCAAAGTTTCAAATTTCAGGTGAATTAAATTTCCGTTTATTAAAATATAAGATAATCTCTTGCGAACTAAATAAAGGTTATATGAATAAGCTATTTCTTCCGACATTTAGTGCCTTTTTTTTCTAAATGTAATTTTTAGTTTGAGGTTATTAATTCGCCCTCTTAAAAAGCATATATAACTAGTTTCAGTACAAAAGGCTTGAAGTATATTGTTTTATTTAAAACATTATTCAGGGGTTAAGAAGGTTATTTATAATCCTTCATGTGTATTAATTATTACTGGCTATTTTGGAATATAGATTATTATGTGTCTATCTATATAATAAATGTTTATGTGCATACAAAACGGATTACGCCAGTTAAGCTCCGTTTCTATTTGTGATCGGCTCTAAATTTTTTACTTTTTGCCGAATACTAAATCAAGAAACAATATGAAAAATTTTATAGTGCCATCAGAGATTAGTAAAATATATATAAATGGCATTGTAGTTAAACCTTAAAATTAAGGAAATAATTTTTACATTCGTAGACTAATATGCTGACGTGTAGACTGAAAATAAATTGAAATCAAGAATATAAAAAAGACAACTAATAATATGAAGTACAGCCAATATTTAAAATACAACTATTAATAAACATCAAATAAATTGAAGTCACAGACATCTAAAGAATATCAACTTTCATGCAACTTCAATGATGTTCATATTTTTAGAAACTCACGACATGAAAAATAAGTAATATAGCCTTCAATTTTTTGGCCCAACGGTCTGGCGTTTGTCTAGTCTAACGGTGTTTATTTTTGTCATGGACACGGGCAATATGCAGAAAGAGGGCTCTCGAAGACATGAAGTGTAATTTTGTCACACGACAGGTGAGATCTCCGAAAGCTTCTTGCGGTTTCGGATTCTTGCGGTTAGTCCGCCCTTCCAAGGGGGTTGCTGACTGTCCATAGTTCAGAGGGGGGAAGAGACTTGATCTGCTGCGCTTTTGGGAAAATCTTCTGTTGGGAGGAAGACACTTTTAAAATAGATAAAGTTTCTGCAGCCGCTCGATTTTCGAATCGCTTTAGAAAGAAGACCGAACCACTCAGAGGGTTAAAAATAATTAGAGCTTCTTATAGATTTTTTTATTAATTTCCAAAAAAGTAATTTAAGAATTCCATCACGTATAGTTTCATCGCAAATCACAGATGTTCTGTGTATGGATTTAATACAATTAAGAGCTAAAAATATTATTTTCTCAAAATTATTAAATATATTTAAAGTTTTAAATAATAACTTGCAGATTATAAATTCTATTCAAGAAAGAATAAAGTATTATTAATTTAAATTTTCTTCTGAACATGTAAACTAAGTGTTAAACACAACGGTGAAGCCAGAGAAAACAAGTTAAAACTGGACAAACCTAAGCCTCTTGGTACACGTCTGTCTTTCTGAATCCTGTGTACCGTCCAGATGTATTTGAAAATACTGTTCATATTAAGTAGGACCTTATAAAATATTTATTAAGGCATTATGAAACGAAGGAAAATATTTAAAATACCTTTGTGAACACTTCCCGGGTTTTTCGAAATCTAAGTTGATGGAAGAGGTATCTGTAGAACCTGACATCTGAAAACTGATGAAGTATGAAAATTGTGATTTCGAAATGAAAATAATGGGTAGAAAAGCTATGAAACTAGTAGTAAATAACTTGCTTGGAAACCAATGAGACCTAAACTAAAAATCTATTGTAGACGAAATGTTAGCAAATTTTAAGAAATTAAGGTGCAATATGAGCTGAAAAGTTCATTTTCTCCATGCGTGCCTGGACTATATCCCTAGAAATTTATATGCACTCAGGAAATATTTCGCCAATTCAAAAAGAAAATGGAAAGACAATATCAAAAGGAAGGTGGAATATCAACATTATAGAAGAATATTGAAAATTATGAAAATTGAAAATAATCATGAGATTTCTGTAAAAAGATTGAGCCCAAATCAGTTTCTTTATCACTATCTTATCTGTTCCCTAATGACCAAATATTCACTGTAAATCTATTGTAGAAGAAATTTTAGCAAATTCCAGAAATTAGGGTGCAATATGAGCTCAAAAGTTTATTGTCTCCATGCGTACCTGGACTATATCCCTAGAAATTTAGATGCACTCAGGAAATATTTCGCCAAGGCAGAAAGAAAATGGAAAGACAATATCAAAAGGAAGTTGGAATATCAACATTATAGAAGACTATTGAAAATGACGAAAATTGAAAATAATTATAAGATTTTTGTAAAAAGAGTGAACCCAAATCATTTTCTTTATCACTATCTTATCTGTCCCCTAATTACCAAATATCCACTGTAAGATATTAGTCCGACGATTGCTCTTCCCACGACTAGTTGAGTCAGTGTCACGTCAAGTTACTGCACTTCACTGGGCAAATGGAGGTCCCACACGAAATTTGGAAGTGTCCCATGTCTTTCTGTATTTCAGTGTAATTGAAATTCGTAAATTCCTTTCTTAGTGAGCACCGACTACCCAATAGTACACTGTAAAAAATTTCTTCGCAAAATTACGGGCAGTGACCGGCAGCCCAGGGTCCGTCCTTTGCCCGTTAAAATACATTTTGCCCGTAAAACATTCTGACCGTGATTTTATGAATGTGGCCGTAAACCTATGGCCGTAATTTTCTGGCCACTGACCGTAAATTTGGAAGTTGACCGTATAAATGTTCCCGTTACTTTCTTGTCAGTGCCGGTAATTTTGGAAGCTCACCGTATAAAAGTGCCCTTGATTTCCTGGCCACTGACCGTAAATTTGGAAGTTGACCGTACAAAAGTTCCCGTTACTTCCTGGTCAGTGCCCGTAATTTTGGAAGCTAACCGTATAAAAGTGCCCGTGATTTCCTGGCTACTGACTGTAAATTTGGAAGTTGACCGTATAAAAGTACCCATGATTTCATGGTCGCTGTCCACAGTTTTGGAAGCTTAACCGTATAAAAATGGCTGCCATTTTCTGGCAACTGCTTACAATTTTGTAGGTTGTCTGTATGAAAGTATTCGTTACTTTGCGAATAGCTCCTTTTAAATCTGGAAGTTTTCCGAATAAAATTACTCGTTATGTTCTGGATTTCTGCTCACAATTTTTAAAAGTTGACCAAATACAAGTACCTCTAACTTCCAACTATGACCTAGAATTTCGGTTCATGACCACATAAAAATGACCATAAATTTGAATGCTGATCACCTAAAACTGCTCCTCAATTTTTGATCACGAATCCAAATTTTGAAATTTGCTCATACAAAAATGCTCATTAATTTAGAAGTTAGCACCCCAAAAAAAGTGGAAATTGGTTCCTGACTCCTGCTCATATGTTAGGAGCCGATTGTTGTAAGAAGAGCCCATTATGGAGGTACTGTAGAGGTTTCTTCAAAACCAGTATACATATAATCAGAAATAAATTAACTATACTCGAAAGACAGAGGCCAAAATCAAAATATCTTAAAAACTTGAATAAATTTTATGAAATATTTAGTACATTATTTCAATATGTGTAATAATGTAGAGGTATTATAGAACACTAAACTTTTAGTGTACAGTTAGTTGCTTTATCAGTCATAAAGAAAATTTTAGACCAGAGGCAATGTATAACTGTGCAATAGGCATTAAGTTAATGACCAATTACTTCTTTTCCCTAAGGCTAAACTGTTTTTGTACCACTAGCCAAAGAAACAAAATTTGACTTCAAATTGTGTTTTTCTTTTCGGTTAAATATACTTTTCCATTAATAGAAAGCACAAAATGTTAAATTTAACATAGTTAACCTCAACAAGTTCTCACTGTTGAGCCCACATGTTTAGAAACACTCAGGTATGCACAATTGTATAGCACTGACCTAGTTGATATATGAATTCTTAAATCTTATTCACAATAGTAATGTAATAGAATGAAGAGGTATGATGCCCCACTCTTTCTCCAGTATATAATGAATTACAAACATAAACAGATATACGAATTATAATTGCATACGACAGATAAATTAAACATTAAATTATGAAATATAATCTTAAATCACTTAGTGAAATTATGTTCAAATAAAAGGTAAAGCAATTAAATTGAATAAAAAACAATTTATTAAAAGTATGACTTACAAAAACATATATACAGACATTTATACACATAGACAATGAATTGTAAAAATATACATACTAGCAATACACGCATGCCAACGTGAAAATCATTATTATACTGCAAGCAAAGTACATGAGAAGAATAAATACGTTAGATACTGCCGAAAATAATAATCAAAGTCATTCAATTGAAGGTTACAACGTCACCTGCCCCAGTCAGCAAATCAAATTGCCAGCTACGTTCCGGAAAAGTGTTGCGGGAGAAAACTAGATAGAGGAAAATAACTTTCAACTGCCCAGGACAAAAAAAAATGGGAAAAGATATTTTAACCATTCTTGTTTTGAATCCGACAGAACCGTTGTAGTTATAAGCTGAAAAAAATTGACAATAATAGTGTTATTAGAACGTTGGATGCAACTAATTTAAAGACAAAAATAACATTTCAATGGCAAAACAGACTATTTTTAAAATTTCTCGAAATGGAGGAAAATCATGTTCGTGGGTTCCAGAGGTACTTTCTCTATGAAGACTGTGCAGACAGGATCCAGCTGATAAGGATTTTCTGAAAGGATAAAATAAAAAATGAGATTCATTTTGGGGAGAAAGAAGGAAAAAAAAAACAGTAACTAGTTAAAATGTGCAAAACCAAACTCCATGCTTATAATTATAATCGGAAAAAAATGCACAATTTGTTGCAGGATTATGTTGCAAGATGAACATAATTATATTGAACTATTTACAACTGATGTAAATTTGTTATGCATAAATATTATGAAGTGGAATCCGAAAATGAAAAATGAAGAGTTCTTGATAACACATAATCCCTTCAATATTCAAATAGCTATATAAGAACTATGCATGCAAAGAGAATTAAAGCATATCACAAGCTCCATAGGTCCATCATCGGGTACCACTAAACTCTTCAGTACAGAATCTATTGAATAGGGAAATTCATGGAAAGCGAAATATTTTTATGAAAGTAAATCAAGTTAAGAGATAATATAATAAAATATATACAAGTAATTTTACTTTAAATTCTAATATATATGTTAAAATCTTAGTACAATATTAATATATTCCGAAATCACTTTTCTTAAACTCCAGTTTCGTTTTTTTTCCCCTGCACTGTAGGTTTATTAAATCTCGCATTTTGGCATATTTATTACTAAAAGAATATTTTAATCGCTTTCACGCGCCCACAGAAAATCATGACGGCGTCTTCTTGGCGCCAGAATTTGCCCTAAAACACTTATGTAATTTACTAAAAATAGTTATTATTCCCTTCACTTTGATCACGTGTCTATATGTTAATCCCCCTATCTGAGAGAACGCATTCATTTTCTGCTCTCTTTTGACTTGCAACTTTCATACAAGATGTATGTATATTCCGCTACTCTCCCAAAATAAATAAAAAAATAGTGAATAACTCGGCCTGTTCCTTACTTAACGACTACAACAACGAAATCATTTTATACATTTATTTTTAAAATCAATTTTAAAAACTACACTCTTATTATTGAGCTGAAAAGCAGATTTCCTTATTTTAATTACTTTCTACTTTTTAATCTTATTTAAAATTTATTGTTATAGGTATTATTAAATATTATAATGATTTTTCTTAAATTATGGAACAAAAATTTACCTACGTTAAGCAATCAATTGTTAACCGAGTTCTGAAAATATTAAAATAGTTTATTGTCAGCAAGAACACACAAGTGTACAAAATTTCAAATTGCATTAGGAAGTGAATGAAAAATTAGTTTTAGAATTTTATTTTCACAAAAAAGAAAAAAGACATGTTCAAAGAAATTGTAAAAATATGACAATATTTATGACAACCAAAGAATTTATACTTCAAAAAATTAATACTCTTATTTTTATTGTTTCCCAAACTTACATATTATTTTGTGATCTTCTTGTGTGTTTGTGTGCTATTTCAACATCCAATTTGCTTTATTTTTGTTGTTCAACTTGTGTTGAAAATATATAGAGCTTTATAGTAATGTAATTTTGCCAACTCATTGTTATTTGTATGTATTTAATCTACCACTATTACGTTGCGCAGAAAATAACATGCACTTAACATGTTCTTCCATGACTAAGCAAACGAAGTTTTTTGACACGTGAATGGAAGAACATGTTAAGTGCAAAAGATTATTAATTTTCTCTATAAATAAAAAAGCTATAACCATGTCGATAAACATAAAACATTTTGAATGCTTTCTCGTCACAAAAGTGAAGGAACAGCAAAAATTGAGTGAAAAAATATAAAAAAAATGTAACCTCTAAACTTTAAAGCTCGTTTTCTGAAATTCGCTTAATTGTCACTTAACATGTTCATCCACTCAGCTCTTCAATGCACCCTTCCATAGTGATGCAATATCTGTTTTCAGAATTTATGACACTTATAATTTTCAGCTCAATTCTACAAGAAATCTAACGGTAAGAAATTAAATTAAAACCATGAAAGAACTAACAAATTCACAAAAAATCTTGACATTTACAATTTTAATTCTGATGTTTACTATCTGCCTCTTAAGTTTGCTGAAAAGTAATTTAAACAGTAGCAGAAAACTTTATCTTATTATTATAAAAATAAACATCATTAAGTGTAGTGACATAAACTTAAGTGATGAACTCACCAATGCAAGCAATAAACAGAGTTACTGGGGCTTCATTCTGCACCTCATGGAGGCTCTTGTTTTCCTGCAAAATAAATCCACATAATAAAAATACTTTCATAAAAACTGATAAAAATTTGGTTCAAAAAATATAACTACACAGTAATAATTCATGCATATCAACTTCAGAGTAATATACATTTGGCAATTCATATTGCATAAATATATATGTAACATACATATTTACAGATCTTTCTACTCCGAGAAGCAACACAGACTTGATCATGCAATTAAGTAAAGGTTAAATATTTTATGTCCATGACATTACAGATAACATTAGTATGACAACTATGAAAACATGCAACATATGATTAAATAATTTATCATTCTCAGTGCAAAACATAATTTTGATGCTACAATAATTACTACTCTCTCTGTATAAAACATGCAACATCTGATTATCAATAATCTCTGCGGAACAAAACATGCTAAGTAAACTTCAAAAACATACATTACCTTACAATAACTACAGTATAACATTAAAATATTGGGTACTTTTCTGTTAGCCGGGTGCAAGCAAAAAATCACCAAATAACGTAGAATTCCGCCAAATTTCTTACAACCATTCTCTGTGTCATTTATTTCGCTTGGCGACTTGGCTCGCGTTTGGTTCACAATTGGCGACATTTGCGCCAGACTAACGGAAAAGTACCAAATATTGGCTAAAACTGCCTAACGGCAGTAAAGCACACGCAATGAATAAGGAATGAAGCAAGTATGCACCCTAAACTTCAGGTTAATGTCTACTTATTCAATAATTCGCATGTCTTAAATGAAAATCAACCATGTTTTGAAATATATCCTATAAACTGAAATATTTATTCCAAGCTAAAATTGCATGTATCTTAAGATTAATTAAGTAAATCATATAGCATGACAACTATGAAAACATGTAAAATATGATTGAATAATTATTAACAATTTCAAAACTGTCTGTATATAATATTAACACAAGGAAATCTGACATTATGAATATTAGAATGGCATTGACAGTGCTCAACATAATTTTTAATTTTGAGGAAGTTTTTACTACACACTGTGCAAGTGAACAACACGGTCAAAATTGGTTTTTAACTCTGAAATTATCTGCAGGGGCACAACAGATGCATCTTGGTATCGGGTATTATCCGAGAACAAATGAAAGATAATTACTCTTCAATGTGCATACATGTGCACAATGGACTCGGTACATAAACACACGCATACTTATATATGTACAAATATACAATAGGTATACATTATAGGAGTAAAGAATTTTTTTTAACTGAAGCTTCTTTTTCATTAATTCCCTGTATTGAGCTGAATAGTACAAGAAAGCTAATATTTACAATTCATGAAAATAAATATGAATGCTAACCTGAAGGAAGAACTCAGTAATTAGTCTAAAATAATTAAATCGTACATATTTGTACTTCGGCACAATACTTATTAGCTCATAAAATAAAGACATTAAAGGTAAAAACACAAATCGTTAGAAATAAAGTTAAAATAAGAATAAATATTCCGTTTGAGGTTTTTGGGCAAATTTTTGAAAATTTACATTGCAGTAGCTAATTCAAAAAGGAGACCACATATCTTGATGAAATTTGATATTTTTCCAAGTCTATATCAATAGCACACAGAGTGTGTTGATTTCACATGGAATGACCCAAAGAGCAACCAAAATTTTGAACAGAATTTCAATTTTTTTTTCACTATAGAATGCTAATTATAATCGAAATTAGTGTAAAGAATATAACATGGTTTCAGAATATAATTTGTAAACTTTTGCTACGGAAATTTTCAAATTTGTCTCACAAAATAATATTTTAACATATAAAACATTAGCGAGAAATTAACACATATAATAAGCAATTGTCTCTATTGCTGAACAAATTATTCCTCTCCCGTTATGATTATTTCAATTTTGGGGTTACATGAAATTCGGAATAAAAAATAGAACTCTTAAACAAAACAAAAAAATTGTTCTTCAACTTAAATACTGCAATAATTACCATCAACAACAGCATTTTAACATAAACAACAGAAATCTAACATCTAATAGCAAATCTTAAGAAATATATTTCATCACAGTAATCACTAAGCTATAAGCCGTCCACTGCACATTAAGTTTGAAATAACGAAGTACTAAAAATAAAACAAACTGAAGAAACAACAGAAAGCTAAAGAATAATATAATTATCTTACCTTCTAATTAATAAGGACTTATCCTGAACTTCCTCGGGAAAGTCAGGCGTTGATGACATCGCAAATGTCGACAGAAAATACCAAAGAATGTACGGTCAAATGGCGTCCCTTTTTTCCCGCTCAATCTTCAGGTTGGTACGTCATCCCGATTGACCAATGAAAAGCGTCCGTGATAACGGAAGGGAAAATTACTGCATTTGACCGTAAAATCAGAAACATCCTAAAAACAATATAGGGGTTATTCCCGTAAAAAGGGAAAAGTGGCCGTTGACCGTAAAAATGATGGGCAGATGGCAGTGAAATTACGGAAATTTTTGAGAGTGTAACTGCTTGCCAAATTTGGAAGCTCTAAATTTGTGGGAACGTTGTATTCAATGCAAGACAATTTGCGGATCCCGCAATTTATGTATTTTATTCCAGCTTAAAACATTATCATGTTAAAATCAACGCTATAAGCCGGCTGGTTCGATCTAAGCGCAATGTTTAGTTTATCAATACGAAAATTATTTTTATGTATTATAGTTAAAATTTGATACACCACAAGTTTTTAAAATAACAACAAATTTTTCTGTATTTTCTTCATTTATATTAATTGCATTTGCAGAGCCTGTGTTTTTCCGTAAATTTTGAAATCGGATTCTCAAAATATAAGAACAACTCATCATTTAGCATGAGTTAATAAATAATATAAACCGTATTATATTTTATTACGAACAGCAAAGAACTATTTTTGTGGTAGTAAATTGCCTAAATATGATCTAAAATTCGAGTTGTAAACATTTTTCTTTTTGTTTCAGTGTTGCACTCAAATTACACTATATGATCAAAACTATCCGGACACTTTCGGATATTCACCTTTTTTTAGAATTTCTCCGCAAAGGCTTGGCCAACTGCCTTTGAACTCCGACCATGTGAATTATCGACTCTTAACTCACATTTTACAGAGAAAATTCTGTCACGAAGGCATTAGGGCGCCGACCAGAAATTGATGAACAAGAAAAATTCTGGGCTCATTCCGTTCTCAGGAAAGCTGTAATGATTTACAAATTTAATCAATGATTTTGCTTAATATGCATATTCTTTACATGCATTTTCGGAAAAATAGAAAGAATATTCTGGAAGATACAAAGGTTTTCTTAAAAAATCCCAAATTTGCTCTCATGTTTTTTGCTTATAGCATGCAGAGGTATCCACCAAATTATGCGAAACTTTCTGAAACAGTGTCAATACATTAAAAAGGCATTGCGTGAAGATGTGAAATAAATATTTTAAATATTGTAGGAAATATGAGTATTTGTAGTAAATAATTTTCTGCGCATGCATGAAACATAGTGCAAACTTTCTTTCACTAAGGCAAACCAGATATATAGGGAAACTTATATAAAAAGTCCAGCTGAATACCTTTAATATTTAAAAAGATATCGGCATTTCAGTTAGCAGAATTTCTTATTCTCTCCACGAGAAACAAAATGGTGAGGATTTTTTCTTGAAATTGATATTTTTTAAACTTTAATCTACGGATAGTAATAGTCGAACTGCAATTTGAATTATGAATTTAATTTATAAGTATGACTGGGTATTCAGCATATTCAATCTTCAAGAAATTTTATAAAATTATTTGAAAGTTCAAGTTAAAAAACTATCAATTTGTGGAAAACCCTCATCTTTTTTGGTTCTCTTAGAGAGAAGAAGAAATTCTGCTAACTACAATGCCGATATCTTTTTAAATATTAAAGGTATTCAACTGGAATTTTTATATAAGGTGCCCTATATGACTTTTGACTTTGTGAAGCAAAAATCACGCTCCGTCTCGCGCATCCGCAGTAAAAAATTATTAACCACAAATACTCATATTTCCTCTAATATTCAAACTATTTATTCCAATTTTTTACGCGTTTCTGACGTATTTTTTGTAAATTGTGTGTCATTTTTTCAGTAACTTTTGTATAATTTAGTGGAAAACTCTGCATGTTATAAGCAAAAAACATACGGGAAAACTTGGGATTTTTTAAGAAAACTTTTATATCTTCCAGAATATTCTTTCTATTTTTATGAAACTGCATGTAATGAATGTGCATATTAAGCAAAATCATTGATTAAATTTGTGAATCATTATCAGCTTTCTGCAGAACGGGATGAGCTCATAATTCTTTTCTTCTTCATCAATTTCTGGTCGGCCCCCTAAATGCCTTCGTGACGCAATCTTCACTGTAAAATGTGAGTTAGAGTATATTCTTTACATGGTCGAAGTTCAAAGACAGTTAATTTATCTTTTCAGGAGAAATTCCAAGAAATGTGAAAATCCGAAAGTGTCCGGATGCTATTGATCAATAAATGCATGACTCAATCTGATAAATTGATCGGAATGCTAACAGCTCGCAGAGAAAAATTATAGAATATGGCAACTGGAAATCGTAAAGTGGAAAGACGCATAATTCGCCAACAAATATAAATCGCTGGAGGTCAAACTTCTCAAAAGATCGTATGATTTTCTTATCGAGCATGAAGGCGAAAGTTGAGAAATGCTTCCTATCAACATTTTAAATTTTAACATGAAATAGGAGGTTAATCGCATTTTTAAAAAAAATACCC
This sequence comes from Araneus ventricosus, assembly GCA_013235015.1. NCBI lineage: Eukaryota > Metazoa > Arthropoda > Arachnida > Araneae > Araneidae > Araneus > Araneus ventricosus. Next base: position 12,508 of record BGPR01022304.1, on the reverse strand, counting down.
TTTCAATACACTTCTTATTTACATAATATAAATAAGTAAAATAAAAAAAATCCATTAACTTCATTTCTTTATGTATGACTACTTGGAAAGTTAGTTTATATGTGCAGCATGCAAAACTCATTAAATATTGGGTGTCATGTAAATAAATTTTAGCACTCTTATGTAATAAAATATCGTGGGTTAAAATAAAATCTTAGTGTTGATGGAATTTCAGTCTATTTAAAATAAATGTTCCACACATAGCTACGATTCTGGAAGTTTGACTGAATTTTACTTAACATCTATAATAGAAAATCGGTGAAATCTGTCAGGAAAATCTGTGCCGATGACGTGGTTGGGTCTGCCTACGTGCCAAAGAGATTCAGACCAGACAGACTGTCTACAAATCAGCATACAAACAGGATACTCTTTTGATTATATAATTAGATTATATTAGGATTTATTTTCCTAATATAATCTTTCAGCATTTTTGTTTGCTTTTTTCTTCTGGGTGTTGGGAAACAATGAATCTTTTTACTAAATTATAGGATCTTCCAATTATCCAATGGACTTTATTGCTATTTCACAGATGTTTTTTTTAAAGCTGAGTTAAACAGTTTCTTTTCTTTTTATTTTAAGTTTCTTCATCGACGTGGAACTCCGCTAATATGAAAAAGAAGTTATACTGGAATTAATTTATTTTTACTACTTATCTGAGATCTTTTTGTTGAATTATGAAGTATCGATCGTTAAATTTATTTTTTTATTTAATTCATCCACGGGGAACTCCGTAAGAATTCTCTTACCACTTCGAAGTTAGTGTCAATTGTTTAATCAGTCCTGTTTGTCATGTTTTTTTTTCACTTCTTAAGTACTCTGCCAATGCGCATGAGATTTTCGACGACAAATTTTGTTAATACGTCTGTGGCAATCAGATCTGAAATATCGTTGGCAAGCTTAAAGCTCGTCATAGACGGCCACAAATCTTCTAGTATTACATCTAATGATTGATCTTAAAAGTTTGCTTAATACTTATTCGGGTCAAAACTAGAATCAATGAACGGAAAGATGACCCAGATAAATGTTTCATGACTAAGAGGCTAATTGAATATTTACATATTAAAAATTGTCATGCGGGTGCGCAAATACTTCTTTCTGTTGTCATAGAGAAATTTGGGATTTTGTGGGGTAGAAGGCCCGTCAGAAATGCTATTAGACTTTGTGTAAGATGTAAGAGATACAACGCTAGATCAGTTAACAGTGGAAGTGTACCTTTACCAGTCGATAGAATAAGAGACACTAACGTGTTTGATGTAACAGGTATTGACTTTGCTGGACCTCTCTTTCTTAAAAATGGTGAAAAGGTGTGGATTGTGGTATTCACATGTGCCTTGTATCGTGCCGTGCATTTCGAACTGGCCAGTTCTCTGTCAAAAGAATTATTTTGCTATGTTTTCGTAGCTTCATTGCCAGAAGGGGTGGGCCTTCTGTGGTGTACACTGATAATGGTACTAATTTTAAAGGCAATCTTCGAGAGCTCAAATACCTTAACTGGACAAAAATTGAACTTGAAACTTAAATTCAACCTACTGAGGTTCACCTGTCGAATGGTGTTCTTCTGGATGCTGAGTTACCTGCTGAAACCCCTGATGGCCCTCCATCTACAGTTGCTGATGTATCGGGGAATGCTGCAATGCCAACAGACTTTCCTGTCAACCATATGGTTAGGGTGTCAAGATATTTTCGAACTCTCCGAAGGTCGAAGAGACTAGGCGTTTTGAACCTATCTACTGTTTTTGGGTCTAGATAGACTCAAAGGGGTCTATTATGGTACCCACGTTTGGGTTGGGAGTTTGATTGGGTTCCGCACGTTAACACCCCAACCCCACCCCCCCCCCCCCCCCAACCGGGGGTACCAGAATATACCCCAAAAAGGCGAGGAAAATGTTGCGTTTCTCTGTCCACCAGACCAATTAGGTGGCTGATGGTTCGAAAGAATATTTCCTTTCGGGCTCTCTACTTGCTCGATTTAACTGTAACCATTTTGAATTGTGCTATGTATTCTCGTTTCACTTTGTACAGACAGTTAGTTGTCAGTTAATTTTAAAGATTTTCTGTAAATAAATGCTGTGTTGTTGAACCGGTGTTTTTATTGGATTTTAATCAATAGCTCTCTACTTGCCACATTAGAACCTGCATCAGTTAAATAAGGTTTTGTAAGCTACAACTTATTTGAATATATAAAAATGAGTGCATACCGCATTAGGCAATTAAAAATAAGAACGTTAATTTTAAAAAATACCTCTTCTAGATTAATGGATGCTAACAAGAAAATAATTGTTATTCATAGCTAGAATCTAAACAAGAATAGCTGGAATCTACTCAATAATTTGTTTGAAAGAAGAAGGCAGTTTTCAGCCAGTTTGCTTAGAAAAAACAGACAAGCCAGGAAAGATGTGTTGCTATAGAGATGTAGTAACAGGTGGCGTATCTCCTTTCACATCTACAACATTTATTAATCATAGAAAAGAAATGGGAACCTTAAGAAAATTTACCAAAGAATGAATTCAGCAATTTCATAGGTCCTAGTGATCAGCATTTTATGAACATTTTTTTAACCGGCAGACGCTCTGAAAAATAACCGGTTTAACATGGAAATATCCTAAGTGAAATAAACTCGTGTCTATGAATAAAGTCGTGCCCGGATTGTTACTGTAAATAACTGGAGAGAAGTCTACCAATGGTGTTCTTGTTTGTACTTGACAGTATAGTCATAAATAAGGCCAATGTACAGTGATTATGAGCTATTTGAAGTGCAAATTTGACAAACTCATAGTCTGCCAGTTGTTGAAAGGTATCGAAACAAATGAGTGATTGTGGTAGGCATGGGATGCTCTGGATTGGATACAGAAGTAGAAAGTAGTAACGTTACAAAGCAAATGAGTATCCTTTTCCTGAGCAATCGATAGTTACATAAACACTTCTCATAAACCGAAAATGTTAAGAAAATTAATATGGTAAGTTATCTTACCACCCCTGAATAGAGTTAAAGAAAACAGGAAATCAATGGAAACTTGGCACGAAGGATTTTGCCATATTAATAGCAAATACCTTCTGAAAATTAGCAAATGCAATAGTGTGAGTGGTCTCCCGAGTATAACTAATGATAAGTCTCATTGTATTCCGTGCAAATTAATAAAATATAAATAAGGATTAATTAAACTAATAGGAACAGACTATGTAGATTAATTCTGCTTAAATCGGTAGTCACCTGTTTCCCAATATATTGCATTCATGGTTTTTTACTAATCATCTATATATTTAAAATAATTTTGTATTTCAATTTGGTAATAATTCAGACAGTTCCCCATCTCCAACCACCAGATCGACATCAATAGATTTTACTTCATCTGAAAGTTTATGACACCTAGTTATGTCATCAAGGGTTGAGTGCCCCCCACCACCCACTTTTTCGAAATTTAAAAATACGACACATATGCTTAATACGGTATTTTTAGAATCACGATTTGTATGCATCGATTGAGAATAGTTTTTCAAATCAATCTACATATTTGATTTAAGATTCACAGTTTTCGAGCAAATGTAATAATTTAATTTTTTATAAACTAAATTTATTCTTATCACATTCTTTTTCTATTCTCGAAGACGGTAGGTCATTGCTCAACTAGAAAATATGAAACAAAATGCAGAAAAGATGTATAAACAATACAGCAACTTTCATTTAATTGAATAAAATCATAGTTACATTTTTAAAATCATCCATTCTATTATTTTACTCAAAACAAAAACTCACATCTGTTTCTCACAGACTACACAAATAATATAGATTGCTATTTTCCTAAAATTTAATTTCGGAACGAATTATAAACACTCATTCAGAGATTACAAAAATAGAGATTCAACCAACAGCCATGATTTGTCAAAATACTATAGCTGATAATGCTTTTCTAAATAATCTCTTCAGCACATTTTCATGCACATTCGACTCCCTCCTTGCCAAAGGAAAAAGCATTCTCTCCTCACTCGTCATTATAGCTTCCCTGGCTCCCTCCCATGGGTGAGGTCCCTGAAGTCTGTACTGATATGCAAGACTAGGCCCAAACATAATTTTTGAAAATAGTTTAATGTCTGTAAAAAAGTACTTCAAGAGGTTTGGCTTTGCTCCAAATTCAGCAGCTAATTCGTCGCAATATTGTATATAATCAACCTTAATTGATACTTTTTCACTTGGACCGTATCTTGCAACGTTAGCTTCGTATCTCCTCTTGGTATGTTCAAGCATTATCTTTTTCGATGGAAGTTTGCATTTACCTGCAAACACTTGGGCAATCCATCTACACTGAAGTTCTTCTGGAGGAAATCCTGGTCCCAAAGGAAGAAAGAAGCCAAAGATTGCAAGAGTCGGGTGTTTCAAGTGTATTGGAAATAGACATTTATACAAGTCAAATCTGTCTTCATCTCGAACTAGGACGCCTTCTTCAAGGAATGGGAATTTCCATGTGTACCCTGTGGCCATGATAACGACATCAGCTTTTGTAACTTCTGTTTCGCCCTCGAAAATGACACCATCTTCTGTGAATCGCTCAATACCGGGCTTCTGTATGATTGCACCGTTTATCAATTTCTCTGAAAAATTGCTAGTGACTGATGGGTCCTTTGTTAATAAATGTTGCTTAGGTACAACAGGATACAACTTGTGATTAAACTGTGTATCTAGGTATCCTGTTTCAAAGCACCAACTGATAAATTTGACTGGAAATATGTCCATCAGCTGGTATAAATATGGTCGGAGCATGTCGTAATCGTACGGAATTCCATTTAGGCCCACTCGGTTGACGACATATGCCCCATTTCGAGCACTCAGATAAACCTGAAATATAAAAAAGTCTTTCATTTTCTGAACTGACTCACTTTGATTTAATTTGATTTCTTTGTTATTTCAGAACACTTAATAAAACACATTGTTGGCAATTCTTTGATTAAAACTTTATTTACATGAATTGAATAGATACTCAAAATAATAAGAATTACCTTTCTGATATCGAATTAAATATAAACTTTAATATAAACTTCGATTGAAACGCAATATAAGAAAATTTGAATACTTTTGCACTAAATATCTTTAGAATATTGTGAGAATTTTATTCGCTTTAATATCTGAATAATATTAAGCTTTATTTTGTTTACTGATGCCTTAATTGAAAAGGAGAAAAAATGGTACGAAAATTAAAATTGTTTGTTCAAATATCAATTTTTAAATATATTCTTTAACTTTGCACTCATGATTTTTGGCAGTTAAGAGGAATGATTTTTTTCTTTTGTGCTGAAATAAAATAAAACATTTTTATTACTATTGTATTAACTTGATCCTATAAGTAAAGGGACCACCAAATCTCAGCACAGGTTTACACGTGGAATTATTTTGGCCATCAACTTTAATATGAAAATGTATCAGTTATAGCGTTTTAAAAAGAGACAGGTTATAAAATACGATTTAAAGCACAAAGATGTATAGCCTAATGTATTTTATATCATCAGATATGATGAAAATTAAGAGTTCGTGAAATTTTACATTTTATGGAAATCAATTCCTTGCATATAGTTTTGTGTTATTACTATTTGAAAGAGTGCAGATTTTTAAAATGTATATTGAGTTGGCTGAATGGAAGATTATTTAGGCAAGAATTAACACACAAGGAAGTTCTTTCAGTTACAAACGCTTTGTCAATTAAATGTTCCTTCATTCGTTTAAATATTTTTAAAATTTATGATACCCTGATTGATTTACATACTTTATTTAAACTTTCTTTTATTTAAACACTTTTCTTTTGGATAACTAGTTAATAACTTGTAAAATAAGTACGAGTAATTTGGTTAGAAATGTATTCATGGTGTAATGATTAATGGAATCCTGTTTTAATATTGCAGATGTATTTCACACTGTATGAATATATAAAATGACAGAATCAGTTAAAAAATATTAAAGCTACTTAGTGCTGTTTTGGTAAGATTACAGTAGAAAAGACATTTTTTTTTATATTTTGTCACTGATAGTTTAGAAAAATATATTAATAATAAAAATCATCGATACATGATTTGAACATGAAAAACGCATAATATAAATGAGAAAGAGGATTAATCAAGCAATTCAAAGTATCAGAGGAAATTAAAATGATTTATTTGAATTTTGTGTCGTAAGATTCTCCTAAAAGCTATAAAATAAATGAAATAATTAGCTAGTACATACCTGCTTCGCGACATTACTTGTCTCTATAGCAGCATCTAGTCCAGAGCAACCCATGCCAATGACAATAATAGTTTTGTTTCTATATGGATCCACTCCCTTCAAACTGTGACTGTGGAATAAACTTCCTTTAAACAACTCTTGGCCAGGATATAATGGCATGTTCGGTCTGTTTACGTGACCAATGCATACAATGACACCATCATAAACACCTGTGGTTATTTCTCCTGTTGATGTATCTTTCACTGTAACCTTCCACCTTCCCGTCTCCTCAAAATCATCACACCTTTTAACTTCTATAACCTCTGAATTCAATTGAATATATTTCAATACATCATGAAGCTTTGCGTATTCCTGTATATATTCATATACTTGATCGTGCCTCATAAAATTACTATATTCTTTTCGTGGTGGGAAATTACTGAGGGCACTGAGCTCTTTACTGGTAACCCAATGGGTTGTTGGCATAATTGAAGCAATGCCAACGACCGATTCTTCTCTATAGCACCAGGTTCCTCCATAGTTGTCTGTCTTCTCAAAACAGACCATGTCAAAACCACCTTCTTCTTTCAGTGCAACCAGAGATGCTATTCCTCCAATTCCTCCCCCAATAACTGCGATTCTTTTGTTTTGGGACGCCATTTAGCTGGAAAAGGAATGAAAATAAAATTCACAGTGTTTCTCAACTTTGTTTAAAAGCTGTTATCAAAATTTAGCTCAAATTCTGATGATAAATTTGAATATGTTCTTGGATATATTTCATCATCTTTTTATACTTGTTCAAAGTATATAGTAAAGATATTCCGCACCTTCTGAAACTTCTATACACTGTCTGTTTGTCATATTCCTCGTACATTTTTTTCTCTTTCAAAATTAATAATTATTTATTTTAATCTTATTTTCTAAATCGAGCCGAAAGATATTTTACATTCTTATATAATATCGCCCCCTTTACATCTTTTCCTATCGTATCCCTTTACATATTTCTTTTCTTGCTTAATTTTTTAAGTTTTATTAAAAGAATATACAGAAACTATTAATTTCAAATTCCTTTGTTTTGTTTAGTTCTTCCCATGATGTGATACAAGGATCAAAGAACTCAGTTATTAGAGTTTCAGTCCCTCTCGTTGCTCATGTGAGCCAATATCATTGTCCTGTAGATAATACCCAGATAGCAATTTTAGTTTGCAGCAAAGTTGCACTGCAAATCTGCAAGGTTGACACAGCAAAAGTGGAACCTTGAAACAAATTAATGCAAACGAGTTAGTCACCACGCGTCAAGCTTGGTACAGGCTTGCCACGCCAAACTCATATGAAATACAAAGCACGAAGACAACCTCGGATTCGAACCGCCGACATACCGCATTCTAAGCATGGCGTCCTAACCACGCAGCCAGCTAGACTCGGAGTGGAGAAGATAGAATGCGCTAATAGATTGTTCATTATACGATTTATTTTAAACTGTTTTCTTGATTTCATTAATTTTTTAAATTTTGAGTTGAGAATGTGATTTCAAGTCAAAGAGAGAGCAATTTTCACTAATAACTACTTTTTGCTAGTAGAATAAATTATGATATTAGGGTTCAAAAATAATTACTTTTAAAATGGGACAAAATGTAAGTTATTATTTTTCAACAAACGTTGACTGTTTTTTAGGTTTAATTTTGTTTATGAACGTTAAAATTTCAACATTAAGAAAAAGGCGATATATAGTTTTCTTTAAAGTGCGAGTTCTATATTTAGTAAAAAGATGGAGAATTTTTCTAATTTTATTTTAAAAAAAGTTAGTTTTTTTACAATTTATCATCGATTGATTGAATTAATAAAAAGAAAACCGGAACAGGAAATGCTATTAAAAAGTGGATGATTTTTAAAACAGAGACAAAGTTTATCTATAAGTGTGCTGTATCATGTTTGTATCAAACTTATTTTGCAATCGTGGTGTGAAGTTTGACATAACAACTTCACAGCAAACTTATTTTGCAAGTGGGTTGGTCGATTATGCTTTGTTACGCCACGTTGCTTCCACGTCAAGTTTGACATGACAAGCTAATATCAATTAAAATCAAACTTGCTGCAAGTGTACATTCTATCTGGGCATTACTCCCATTGCCAACCCTAATAGCACAGAAAAAACGGCCAATATTTTAAGAATAATATTCTGGAATCTCCGTCTTGTTATTCTGCGGCATTCGGCGCGAATGATAATGTGTTTGGCGGAGAAATCTGTTAATGATTGAAATTCTTTCGGTAACCCTTAAACTAAGGGGTAAGCACGAGGGGGTCACGAAACACTCCAGGCCTTCATTTCTCCCAAGGAAGGCGCAAAAGTTGTAGCGTCTCCCAGACTCCTGCTTAACACAAAGGTCTATAGAACTGCCATGGGGAGTTTCCCCTCACCAATTATCTTGTACAAGTGGTGGTTGTGAGGTCATAGCACGGCTTGAAACGCTTTCATTCGTTTGATACGTAGAAACATTCGCTTCATGAAAAATGCCAATGTGATTCTAACATTAAAATAAGGAGTTCGTTTCTAGATTATACAAAATAATTTATTGAAATTAAATAAACTGAAGAACTATTTATGATTGCAAAGAATATGAAAAAATAAACAGAATCTACATTTTATAGCTTTTAGCAATTAAAGAAAACAAAGCAATTGAATTATCTGTAGAAGCAATGAACCGTTTTAATTTTACTCCAATGAAATGTATTGTTAGATCTAGATGTTTGCAACTTGTTTATTTCTAGCGATTTTCGACGAAATTCGCCGGTGAAAAAACAGTCTTTCTGTCCGTCTGTGTACGCGCATGAAAACACGATAATTCAAAGAGCTCAACAGATAGATAAATAAAATTTGGCAAATTGTTTTGTTGGTGTACACTCGTCGAAAAAAGTATAAAGTCGCAAAAACACATGACAAAAAAACTAGAAATTTATATTATATTTTTATGAAATGTAATGATACTTTGGGAGATAATGAAATCACAGCGAAAATAAATTTAAGTTTAATTACTTATTGTGATTTTATAAGCAATTAGTTAAATATCTATACAGTTAGATTTGGGAAAATGTATAGAGTCGATATGATTTATTCTTTAGTAAGTGATATTTGAACCTCATTTTTCTTTTACTTGTATTACTGGTCGATTCATAGAACCAGAAAGAACTTGAGAGATATCCGGGTCAATTTTATTCCAGAAATTTTTATTGTGGTTTTAAGAAAAAATTTGCTTCTCTCCTGTCGCCCATTCTTGTAAACATATCTAACCAGAATTCCCGAAAGTTTTCCCATTGGATTCAGGTCGGAACTCCGATATAGCCATTGAAGAGTTTTTACCAGGATTTTGTAGGATACCGCTTTCATCTATGATTTTTCAGAATAATGAATTATGCACAGATACTTTGTCTTGTTGAAATGTTCAATCTCCTGATGTTATCAGAAGATATATCAGGAACAAATTATCTGCCAGCATATCCTGATATAACGATGAATTCATTTTGACAAATTCAATTTCAGTTTCACCACTGACGGCAAATGCGGCCCAGACTATGACAGATCTGAATTGGTGTTTTGAAAAAAAAAAAGTATGATTCTGTATGCAGATAATACCATTAAAACTGAAATCGATCCAAATCATTTAGATAAAAAATTTTTCCTTCCAAAAACTTCACATCATTTCGGTTCAGGGCCGGCCTTAGGAAATGCGGTGCCCAATTGGAAATAATTTTGGAAAACTTCGATATACTCAAGTTTTAAGAAAGTATACATAATGAATACATAAACAATATGAAATTGTAATAAATAAATTAATAATATTTATTATTAAAAAATTTAATAATTTTAATAAACTTACTTAATACTTAAAAATTAGTTTTAAAAAATTCAAGAAGGGAGAAAATTTTTGTTTTTTTATGGGATACATTGTAAAACAGACAAGTAACTCGAGTGAATTAAAGACCTTAAAAAGTTATTTATTCATGATCACTAAGTATAGTTCCCAAACCTTTTTATCAAATAATAGATTGTTATTCATGTCGGCAATTTAATACTACGACAGTTCATAAAATTCGCAAGACAGTTTACAATTTGATTGTATTATATACATATTTTAAGGTTAGGTTATATTAACGTCCCGTTTTGAAGCAACACGAGGGCTATTTAGGGACGGGTCTTGTAACTTTGAACCGCGGTCAGATGACGAGGACGATGCCTGAACTGATGCCCCCACTCTCCAAGCTTCCGCGCCAAGCCAGCGGGAGGACGTTTGGCCACTGCGTATGATTTGGCGTGCAACGGGCCCTATACACGGCGGATCTTCAGTGGAATCGGGTTTCGAGCCTGCGGCCCTCCGGTCCCGAGGTCGAGATCTTACCACTAGGCCACCGCGGCCTCACATATTTTAAGAAGCTAATATACAGATTCTCAAGAATGAAGATGCTTCATTGCTAAATGTATGTGGGTAGCTGCCTAAATTTTAATACTAACTAATTTCTTTCTGAATTAAAAAATCGCTCATAAAAGAAAGCTTTTACAGTAAAGTTGGGGCGGGAATAAATAACTCATTCAGATTAAGTATAACAGTGAAAAAGTTAGTTATATTCAATTGGCTGTAATTAATGTTAGTAATCGCATAATAAAAGTATATGTTCACCTCCAATAACTTTAAAAAACTCATTCAAGCTAAGTTTATATTTGTTCCGCAGTTAATAAATAATAGCACCCTAATGGTTTTTATATCAAATTAATAAAACTTTTATGAAAAACAAATATTTTTTCGTACTATATATTAAGATTAAGGTTAATATACGAAATTAAATTTATTAAAAATTGTTTGTATCTCTCGAGGTTTCTGATATGTGTATTTTGATAATTAAATCCTGGGAGAAATTAAATGGTTCTCAATTCCACTCTTAGTATGAAACGCAATTTTAGAATAGTTTATAAATGTTTTCTTAGATTTAAAAATGTAAAAAGAATATGCAAAATAAGCCAACGATAAACATACAAATTAAAACTGCCATTTTTTTGTTTCTATTTAATTCTTCTGTTAAATTATTGTAATTTTTTAAAAATTCTAAACATGTTAAATAAACGCAGTATTGATAATTTCTCTTTAAAAGTTTAAAAGAAAAAAAAATAATTAAAAAAAAACAAATCTACATTTGTGCGTTTGAGCTGACTGTCTTCAAAAAACTGCCAATATCGAGGGTCAGTCAAAAGTGAAACAGTGTCAGCTAGCTGTAAGCAAAAATTGGACAACAATGGTTTCCAATAAATTTAAAAACATAAAAAAAATCCTAAGGATAATGTTCTGAAATCAAAAAGATACTTGCTAGTTTTTGTTTTGTTTTGTTTTGTTACTTCAACCAAATTTACTTTTTGGATAGATTTACTTTATTATTTTGATCTTTAACTATGAATTTAAATCTATTTTTTCACTTAAGGCAGGATAATCCTCTCTGGAAGTTATGACATTTCTTTATTTTTTGTAATTAGATTAAACAATCAGGTTATAATTAGTTAAATAATGTGTACTAATTGCGATTTCAATCTGAATAAACCATCTCTTGCATGATCAAAACGAAAATTAATCGTCATTCTGTTTCATGATTTCAAAGAGCCAGCCTAATACTTCTTTAACAATTGAATGTAAAGATCTAAATCATTAATTTGATAAAATTCAGAGCACATTGCCTCAAAATTTAGTTTCAAATATTGATACATTTTCTGTTCACTGTTTTTCTTTTCCTTGTAAAACTAACTCATTCTTTTGAAACAATTAATGCTTTCAGCTTACCAAAAATTAAATAATTTTACGTATTTAAAGTAAGTTGGAATAATTAATATACAGTTAATAAAATAAGCGAATCATTCGGTCGTTGAATGCAGTCAGTATTTTACGAACCCTCCTGACCTCGAGCAAACCAGAAGAATGGAGGGACCACTCCTCGTTGTAATTTGACCACTGTGCCCCGAAGCACACAACACCCTTTTCCTCTGCTGCCTTTAGCCGCCAAATTGCATGATGCCTTTACCTCTCTTGTCAGGACTTTTTCGAAGAGTAGTAAAATGAGCTGCAGGAAAAAGAAGAAATATGTCATTGTACCCTCTCTAGTAAGAACCCCGTACTGCTAGCAAAGAGAGATTCTTCGGACATGCTGAGAGCCTGAGGGAACAATAAAATGTCAGCGGCATCAATTTGTAATATAAGTGTGTGTCTAGCTATTTCCTACAAAAATTTCTCACTTTCCAGCCCCCCG
>BGPR01022303.1:2040-25531 GCA_013235015.1 Araneus ventricosus | reverse complement strand
GAAAATGATGAAAACGAAAAGGGATTTCGACCCATCCCGTTTTACAGAAAGCTAATAATGAGTTGAAACTTTCATCAGTGGTATTGTATGATGACCACAATATTTACATGCATTTTTGAAAAAATAACATGAACACACACACATTCGGGAAGATATAAAGGTTTCTTTCTAAAAAATCCAAAATTCTTCCGCATTTTTTTTTTTTTGCTTCTTATAACCTGCAGAGTGTTAAACCAAATTGTATAAAACTTACAGAATACTTGTCAACATGCAAAATAGGTCGTGTAATAAAGTTTAATTAAACATTTTGAATTTTACAGGAAATATGAGCATTTTTAGTAAATATCTTTTACTGCACATGTGCGAAACGTGGCGCAATTTTTCTTTCATAATTTAAGAGCCAGATATATAGGGGAGAGTTGTCCAAAATGGGGACGCTAACATATTTTGGCCTGCCAAAAAAATATTTTACAGAAAAAAAAATTCAAACTATTTTCTTCTTAGAATAGGTCCTAGACTATCAGAACATGAGGTTGTTAGTTCAAAAAAATAATTAGGGTGAGGTAGAAAAATATTTTTCTGGAAAATGAGCAAACTCCCCGTTTTGGACAACAGGTTGGGTAAAATGGGGTATTCATATAAAACAATGAACATTCAAGGTTTAATTCGAAAATGTATCAAGAGCACTTAATTGGTGAAAGAAAGGGAAGTTAAAATGACAAAATAAGAATACAAGACAAGAGTTCACTATTGTTTTAAGCAGGCATTAGCTTCCTACAGCAAAGTAATTAATTACAATAGTCACATATGAAATTTACTTCGCCTTCTTCTGCATTTGAACAGGCTTCATATGCCCAACCTCGATATCTGTTACACTGAATCCACCCCTCTCTGTCTTTTGAATTTGAATACAGGTCATTACAAAAGATGCAAGCGTCATCACTCTCCTGCTCCTCATCAGATGATGTCACTGGTTCTTCCATTTTCTTTTTCTTTGCTTTTTTATCTTTAGCAGGAGTAGGATTGTTATTTTTTTTTAAAATAGGGCCCTTTTTCGTTTATTCTTCTTGCCGCTTCTCTTCCGTTCTATAGTGACCAATTCTGCTTTGTAAGGTGACGATGCTAGTATGGCAGTTTTAGCTCTTCTCTTGTCATTTACTCTTTTTATTATGCGTTCTGTTTCTCGAGGAAATGGCATTACTACTGCTGGAGAAATGTTAAAGGTTGAGCTAAATGGCTGGGGTTCTATAGTCGGCATTGCTTCAGAAGATGATGTAGAAGGTTGGTGTTGAACATCTCCATTGCATGACGCTTGTTTAAGCTCAGAAGTGTTATCTAGAGGTTTTTCCGTAGTTTCTGATGGCGCAAATAAATATTTAGGGAATACATCTCTGTTAAAGGGATATATCCCTGTTTTTTCAAACCCCTTCACAGCGGTTTTGCACAGTAGCTGCTCTTGAGAAAGCAGCTTTAAAAAGTTTTCCTACTTGGTATATAGTAACGCAGCGTCCAGGGTGATTTATTAGCCATTTCCTGGTCTCCTGTTCATAAAAGGTACTTAAAGATGCCATGAAAGACACATCGAGTGGCTGCAGCCGATGTGTCGTATGCGGGGGAAAGCATAGCAACACAACATTATTTGCCCGAGCAAGATTGACGAGTTACAAGCTTTTAGTATGAGAGTTGTGGCATCAATGATTAACAACATCGGCTTTTTTGGTCCTGGGTTAGAATGCTCAATAAACTTTTTGAACCAGACAAGGAACGTTTCCTTATTAATCCAGCCACTTTCATGGTGCGCTGCAAATGATCCAGGAGGGGCATCATCCATCAAGAGGGGATTCTCCTTCTTTCTCGGAAATACAAACATTGGTGGAAGAAAATTTCCTGCTGCATTGACACATGTTTCTGCTGTCACAAGCACTCCTCTTTCGGCTTATGCTAAAGTGCCAACTTGTTTCTTGCCGCGAAGAGCAAGGACTTTTGAAGGCTTGTTCGCCACTGTCAAGATGCCTGTCTCATCTGCATTATAAATATCATTTGGTGAGAATTTATATTTCGAATATAAGGAATCTAATAAATCAAAGAAAGCGTTGATTGCTACGCGATTGAATCCTTTTGCACGTGCAATTGTGGTTTTTTCAGGATAACGTAGAGCTAATTTTGGGTGCCGTTTTAGAAATCCATAAAGCCAATCTTTTCCCGCCATTCTCTTTTCCGTGTTAAAGACATGCGGAATGTTGTTTTTTTCAGCTAACTCAAATGCTAGAGTTCTTAAATCTGACAGCGTAATGCCAAATAACCTCTCTTCTAAATGTATCAGATGTTGCACGAATTCCTTTTCTTGGGCTTCCGAAAAATTTGTTTTATATCTTCCTAGCATTTTTACAGCAGCTGCTTCAGAAGACAACTTCTTCTGTCGAGCCTCTTTCACCTTCCTCTCTAGAGTTGTTTGGGGAACACTGTAGGCCTTAGATGCTCTCCTGTAGCCCATATTCCCTTCCAACACTTCTTGGATAGCTCCAGCCATACTCTCCTGGGACCAACTTTGCCGATCAGTTTTTCTTTGATAGCGCCCCAATATCAGAAATCTGAATATAAAATAATGTGTGAAATAAAATATCTGAATATAAAATATGTTTATATATAACAACAAAAACTTTTTTATTTATAATTATTTTTAATATTTTTTTCACATTTTATTTTCTATATTTGTATATTGCTAAAATTTAATTTGCAAGATATTTTCTCTTAAATACATATGTATTCCCCACAAAGGATCACTGGTACTCAACTAAGATACTTAAAGAAATTTATGTCACATATTTGTCATAGAATTAAAGCACAATGTAAGATATTTCAATAATATTCCATGGCGTCTAAAATGGGGACGATCCCGTTTTGGACTACCAACGATGTCCCCATTTGAGCCGCTAGTGACATATTTTTTAAAAAATGCCGCCTCTTTGGACGGGTGTTGGATAATTTATCGAGATATATATCAAAATTTAACTTAAATCTAGAAGACTCAATGCTGTACTTAACAAAATCGAATGTTCTAAGGTGTCTTGATAAGGTCCAAGACAGTAAAAGGTTCAAATCGGAGAAAAAAAATTGAAAAAAATTTGAAAACTTCCTACAAAAGAACAAACCGTCAAACATGTCAACAACTCGATTCAATATGGCGCATAGACGGTAAGGAATGATATAATGTATTGTATTGATAGATGGCAGCACAAATCAATGAGAAAATGAATGTCCCTATTTGAGCCGCCGTCACCGTTTTAGACAACTCTCCCCTAGGGCAACTTGTATAAAAATTCCAGTTCAATACCATTAGTATTCTGAAAAATATCGGTATTGCAAGTGCTGTATTGCTTTTGTTCTCTAAGAGAGACAAAATGATGAGGGTTCATGCACAAAATGAAAATTTTTAAACTTGAATTTTCGAACAGTAATATTTAATTTTATGAAGGTTGAATATCCTGAGTACTCACGTATTCTTCTAAATTAATACATATTTTAAACCGCATTTAGATGACAACTATTCGAAGATTCAAGTTTTAAAATTTTCATTTTGGGCATGAACCCTCTTCATTTTGTTTCTCT
Organism: Araneus ventricosus; assembly: GCA_013235015.1. Lineage (NCBI taxonomy): Eukaryota > Metazoa > Arthropoda > Arachnida > Araneae > Araneidae > Araneus > Araneus ventricosus. Next base: position 21,922 of record BGPR01022303.1, on the reverse strand, counting down.
AAGAGAACAAAAGCAAACCAGCTCTTGCAATACCGATATTTTTCAGAATACTAATGGTATTGAACTGGAATTTTTATATAAGTTGCCCTATATGTTTGGCTCTTAAATTATGAAAGAAAAATTGCGTCACGTTTCGCACATGTGCAGTAAAACATACTTACTAAAAATGCTCAATGTGTTTAATTAAAATTTTATTACACGGCCTATTTTACATATTGACAAGTATTCTGTAAGTTTCATACAATTTGTTTAAAACTCGGCAAGTTATAAGCAGAAAAACAAAAACATGCGGAAGAATTTTGGATTTTCTAAAAGAAACCTTTAAATCTTCCCGAATATTCATGTTATTTTTTCGAAAATGCATGAAAATATTATGGACATCGTGCAATACTACTTCTGAAAGTTTCAACTCATTGTTAACTTTCTGTTAAACGGGATGGGTCAAGATCCCTTTTCGTCTTCATCATTTTCTGGTAGCCCCCCAAATGCCCTCGTGGCGTTATTTCCACTTTAAAATGTGAGCTCCGACTGCAGAATGTCCTCAACTAATTGCGAACCATTGTAGTCATATAAACTCCACATTTTTTACATCTTACGAATTTTGCTTAGCTTTTGGAAATGAGTGTAATTATGAGCCGCGAATTTGATTTCCTCTGCAATACAGAATATCATGAATGAACTCAAGATATTTAAATTGTTGTCAACTCATTTAATTTCCTCCTATATTTTTATTTATTTGCTCAAATCACGTTACACAAACCCTTCGAAACGATAAAACAAAATCGTGCATGGCAACCTAATTTGCCATTTTGAATTTGGAAATAGAATACAGATTAGTTTAAAAATGCATGTCAAACTGTCTAAATCGTATTTTATCAAATTTGAGTTTGTTCTTTTCATAATTTGGAGGGGAAATGCAAATCAGACATCGAAAGTTGAATAGAGGGAGGATGATATACTCCTATTTATCTATTATCTTTAAAATAACTTCAAAACCTAATAACATTAATCTTTTTTAATAATTGTCTAGAAAAATGTAATTTTACATCATTTTAAGTATTTTGTTCCCGTTTATATTCAAATTTTGACAGTTTAACAGTTTAATTACAGAAAAAGTGAGAGCACGTGAGTGAGACAGAATATTTATGTGTAGATTGTGATATGATCCGAACAATTAAGGTTAAAATTTTTCCTCGAAACAACGAATGAATTCCTTCCTTTGTGGTTTCAGGTCGGTTTCAGTAACCAGGACACTACATTCAATTCCATGTGGCAATGAAGAGTCTTTGATTCATGTCCGAAAATTCGTTGTTTTGATACCAGATTCCAATAATTTTCTGTCCTATATATGGGATTGGCAGACGTTACAATCCGTCTATGATAAATGAGCTCGAGCTGCTGTTCAAGTTGCCGTCGTCCTCATCTGACCATAATGCAAAATTTACAGGTCCTTCCTGAAAGAATTTTAAATGCAGATTCTAAATGGTATATTTAGTAATTGATCAGCCATGTATTGGACTTAGGAATTTTAATCGATTAACCTTCCCGCGGGCGCGCCCTGTATACCAAGGTGAAAAGTCGCGCGTATTTCCTAGATACGCTATTACAAAATATCAATTTTTAAAAGGTTAATTATAAAAATTAGGTTGTAATTGGGTAAGGATTAATAGGTACAATTATTATAAATATTTTTTTTATTTAAAAAGGAATGGAAATATTGTAAACATAAAGCTCAAAAATCAATATAAAATAACCAAAGAATGTTTTCTTATTTTGAGAATAGAAAACATTTTCTATTTTCCCTCAAATGAATTTTAATACCGATATCCCCCAAAAAATAAACTTATAAAAAGGAAATCCATGTTCAAGTTTTTATCTCTGAAGACACGTAGTGAACACGGCCAAGAAGACAACATCTATATCTAATAATTTCAGAACATGATAAAGATAATTTCTATTTTAGCTCTAGAATATTCTATAGCCACAACCTCTAACCAGAAGTGAAGAACAAAACAAAATTTTCTAAATCCGAATACAGAAATGGGAAGCTCCCTCATTCGCTATCTGTTCCTCTTCAAACCCGGAAATTAAACTTTCCAATGGTTTCTGTCAATTGGGGTTTGAAAGGAGAGTCCTGAAACTTTTCGGACCCACCGCAGTTTAATTAACTCTTCGCCTGTTCCATTTCTATTTTAAAGAGTGCAGATTAAATTATCAAGCCTCAAGACCAGATATATTTTTGTGTGTTAATTTGAGCAATTTTTCAGATTGCAACATAATGAAGAAATAAAAGACGTATTTAGGTATCATAAAATTGGTGCATAACAGCAATTCAGAAAATTCAAATTTTTTAACATTCTACAAATAAACCTCTAATATGTTAGTGTACTGTATCTACAAATTCGCATTATTTCCTGAAGATCAGGACAAACTTGTATTGAATCCTTCAAATGCTAAACTTTTTAGCTGACTAATCTGAAAATATCTGTTTTATAAATTTTCTCTCATTGAAATGAAATGAAAGAATTACAAGAAAAACTCGATAATGGCAAAATCCGATTTTTGAATATAGATTATTCTTTTCTCTATTTTGACCTTAATAATAAAATAACTAGTATAAATGATAAGATAATAAAGTTTAATTTGTCCCTAAGAGCGTTTTATTTACATGTCTACCGAGAATCACGCAGTTGAAAAGGAAAACTATAGCTAAAGTTCTTGATGAGATGCCTATTAGACATACAAAATATCGATAATAAGACTAAAATCATTTGTAGTTTTTTTTATACTACAAATGTTAAAATATGTTCATTTTGAAAATAAATGAATTAATAAAATGTATAATTGAGACAATAGAATTCGTCAAATCATGAACGCGTTAAATGATCTCTGTTGTTACAAAGCTATAAAAGTCGTTTCCATGAGATGCTAACCTTGGCGACAAATTTGGCGGCCTTGGCGGAAAAGTTGGCGACTTTGGCGACAAAGAGAATTTTCTAGAAGGACCTCGAATTTTCAACCTATTTCTACTGGTGTCATGAACTTTCTAGAGATTACGTCACTTCCTACGTAATGAAGTCACTTCCTGTTGAAAATTATAAAGGCAAGCTCTCAAGTCAAGAAGAGTCAGTTGGAATTCGATCAGCAAGCAAGCTCGTGAGCTAACAAGAAACCTTTGAGCTCTGTGTTGAGATTGATTTGCAGTCTCTGTTGTGAATTTTTACTAGGGCTGTTTTAATACTTGTGCTACGTTTCTTTGCTTGGAATATTTGTAAAATAAAGAGCTTTATTTTTAATCCTGCTTATTGGATTGCATTCACGTAACCCACAAGACAATTTCGTTACAATATTATTAATCTTTTAACACGACGTATGAAGAATACAATTGCTTTGTAATGCCATTATAGCTCAGATGTAGCAAAAAGGCACATTTATTTCTAGGAGTTCGTCCACTCATCAGCCATATTCTTCGACCGTATCAGACGTTCGATCCATCCGTCACATCTTCCCGAGTGTCAAAGCAGGTCATCACCTCCCTTCAAATCCCGCTAATAAAATAGAGTAATTTCCTCTTCTCATCAGTTGCATTGTCTTCTGACGTGAATTCGGTACCTTTGGTGCTCGCGCCTATCGGCCAGCATCTTGTGAGATGACTATCACTGTAGATTAAGTGGCAAATTTGAACTTTCTATCCGACGAACAAGAAGTGTAAACCTAAGTCATTTTTCCTTCTGAAGGAAAAAGCATGGTCCCCGTAGAGGACATTATGATTCATGTACAGAGTATAAATCAAATAATATTAAATTAGCAATTAAAATAAATTTAAACAAACACTACAAAATTTAAACTTTGTTTAAGTAGCGCGCAATATGACGCTGCATACAAAAATAAAAGGAAGTCAAAACGTATTCAAAGAAAGTAAAAACAAAGAAATACACTCCTAAATTATAGAATTAAACAAACAAGGAATCCATTCTAATCCACGTTATCATAGGCTACAGACTATATTCGATATGGTTTCAAATTATTTGGGAAATATTTCTGTAAGAAGCTTGACTTTCGTCTAAAAAAGCCTCTCATAGCCCGAAATTTCAGAATCAAAGACGAAGAGACAAGTACTAGCAACAAAAGTTTTTTTTAAAAAAAGAAACGAACAAACATTGTACCGCTAACAAAGTTGGATTTAAAAAAAAATTAAGAATATTTATTAGCCTTTGGGCAGGATGCCGTCATAAAAATATACCTATAAAAGAAGGGAAAAAATCAAACTTACCCTAGCCTTGGAGAGAATCTATATGTCCCCACTTTAATCACAAACTTAAGAAATTTCCCGCGTGAGTAATTCTAAGAAAAACTATTAATCCCCATTCGTAATGCAAAAAAACCAAGAATCTGGCGTCATCTATTATTCGAAAAGAAAAACAGGATTAGGAGGGAACTCAATCATTCAGATTAAATTATTTAAAAAAAAACCTTCAGTTTCTGTCAATGCCTCAATAAATAAAAGGAAAAGGTTAACGAAAAAGAAATTCTCAGAAAATATAACAGCAGTCCAATATATTTTATAAAATTCAAGACTACTTTCAAGAATAATATCTTCAACGCCGTGAATATTAAAAGGGAATTTGTTATCATAGAGACTTTTTTCGAAAATCAATGGAAGCCACTAAAAATTCATTTCTATGATTGCATATTTTAAAATTTTGTTAGCTTGACTAAAAATTACGGTCCTAAAGACCCTAGAATGATTCATGTACTTTTCATTCACATCACCCGCAGAATTTACAATCTAGAGAAAACTCGAAATCTTAATGCATATCATAACATGAACACAAGCGTGAATTGAACATATTTTTTTTAAGAATTCAGTCGTTATACTGCGGAAAAGTTTAGAATTTACGAGATAAAAAAGTATTAAAATTATCTGATGTCTTCCAGCCGTGCATATGTCCTAAAATTTAGTTAATTTTAATCCTTAAAATTAACTAAACATCTAATTTTTTTCTGTTTTCGGAGTTTCCTAACAGGTTTTTTTTTCAACTATAGTAGTTTGTCGTTTAGGGGAAAGTGGGGTAAAATCGGGTAGCTGCCCTAATAACACAAGATGTTCTACAATACTGTTACGATATATTCACGATATTGTACGGCATTCAAAATATCGAACAACGTCGTTGAGATATCGAACAATATCTTGTGCTAATAGGATGAGATTCGATGGCCTAATGGAGCTAAAATATTCGTCATAGAGACTGTCAAATTTTATTAAAGTATTCATTGTTTAACGGAGTATAATATATCCTTCACAAAAATTCATAGTTTCACTACTTTCTTACAAATGATTTTTTTGTAGAAAAAATCAAACCACTCTGGTTTACCCCACTAGTGGTATAAAACCGGATACACTTGTGAACTCTATGGGAAATTAGGAAAAATTAGATTTTCAAAGGAAAAGTAGCAGAAATTTCTATTTTATATGACATTTTAAGAATAAAACCATTTTTTTAAGATTTAACAATAGCTATATTATTTGTAAATCTAAGAATAAAGGCAATTTTTTAAGATTTATCATTAGTTGCAATAGTTGGCAATTTAAGAATAAAGGCATTTTTTTAAAGATTTAACAATAGTTACAATAGTTGACAATCAGAATAAAGACAATCAATTTAAGAATAATTACAAAATTCATATTTAAAGTAATGATAAAAGCAAGAGAAATGGAACAGGGATTCTAGTAATGACACTAGCACATTGAAACACTATCAGTTTGGAAAATTAGCATATAACGGAATAGCGACAAAATGAAAAGAAAGAAGCTAAAAAATGTTGTACAAAACAAGAAATTCATAAAACCTAATAGATTTACTGAGTTCTCCTACTATTTTAATAATCCAAATCCAAAATCAAAAGAAGAAAAATATATTCCACGTAATGTTTTCTTATTTAAAATTAAAACTAGCAAAGAGACACACTCAGACGAAATGACGTTACGTTAAATAAACCCAAACGATTGCAAACACTTCGATCAAAAGATTTTTATTTTTACATGCATTTTAAGTTTTATATGAGAAAAAAATGAATAAAAATCATTTATTTGCTTGCGAGGAAAAAATGTAATATATAAATTTATTTTTAAAAAAAATTCTGATTAAAATTACTTATTGTGTTATTTGAAATTATCACAAAAAAGAAAATATTGAAAATGGGAATAAATTTGAAAAGCTTTCCATCAGACCATTTGTCTCAAAGATCAATTAGGAATGGCCCACACACACTACTAACAATCTCACAATTTGAGAAAATCATCTTGGGTCGAGTATCCATAGTTTCCCCTAGTACCCATTTTTACCCCACTTGGAGCACCTGATTTTACCCCGAGTGCAGAGGTTATAGAAAACGAAATAGAGCCACGCGATTATTGCACTAAATCTTTATTGTTTGATGGGATATAAATTCTTAGTAAATATATAATAAGCTGGACTAAATAGAGTTTTTATAACTTTAATGGTTAAAAAGCAACGATAGCTTAAAAAGAAACGAACATCAGAGAGTTGACGTCTTAAAACAAACACACCTTCACAGACGAAGTGAATTCAACAGCAACAACACGGCAACTATGACCATTCCTTCTTCTTGACCAGTATAGTATAATTCAGAATCTGTACACTAGAAAGGAGACCTAATAGCACTAGATTCCAGGTACACGATTTCACCCACTCTCCTCTACCAAGAAAAATACAAAATGAATTATTGAACTCTTCTGGTAGCTCATTTTATCCAAAGTTATAAAAAATTTTGAAATTATCTTTTTAAATGGCTACTGTAGTACATATTTATTAACATAATTTTCACGTCCCATGGTAGTACAAACATGATAACACATTGCAAAAGCACATTTCAAGCTAACAATAACATTTAATAGCTAAAAACGAATCACAAGTTTGCTAAAGGTCACAAAAACAAACATGATTTTCACAAGAAGCTTCTTTCTGTCTCTAAAATTTTAATAGGGCATTTAAAACTTTTCTTACCAGTTAGAATTTAGAAGTCGTATATATGGGCGAAATCCGACATCTTACATCTTGAAAGTAGCACATTGTAAACTATTTTATTATTCTTACGTATTCAAGTACTTAATACTTAGATTAACAATGATTAAGTGAAAGTCAATTTTCACACTTATTTTTACTTTTCGTGACATATAAGCGACCGGAGACACCAGTCAACTTAATTTTTTTTGCTTCTCTTTCAAAAATTCTTAAATTTTACCGAAATAGTAACAAGATTTTGACGTACTTTGAAGAAAACTTTACCACAAAAATATTTTTAATTTTATCTGCTGTGGAATGCAGTTTTCATAGTGAGAATTATGGCAACTGTATTTGAACAACAAAAGATATGTTTTCGTTACCTTCAAAACTTTCAAAAAACTAAACATGTACTTATTAGCTAATCTAACAATATCTAATCTGTTTGCTTTACGATTACTCAAATAACATTACGATTCAAGCCCATGAGGCGTAACGATTCAATCACAAGCCAATAGAAGACCATTTTCCTTACAATGATTTCTTTTAAGGGAACATCTCAATATTTCATCAATGGTCCATTGTAAATAATATGAGTCCATAAAAAAAGTCCCTTTTCTCACCAATGGCCAAGGCATCTTGTGCCACATTTGTTCTCATTCTCTTTAATGAGAGATGAAGCCGGTACGAGACATGGAAAGAGGAGGCATAAAAATAAGAATTAGAAAAAGTGCGAACAAAAAGAAAGGTGCAAGCAACGAAATAAATCGCCAGAAAGAAAATGAGAGTAAATCTTTTGATGCCAGAATCAAAAGCCTGTTGCTCAAGAAGCCACTCTTTGGATCTCCAAATTACTTTAAGATTGATTTCTTCTGAGTTTGTGCCCTATATAAGAGTGGGAGCGTTAAATGCGTTTTAGCAACCCTTTGAAATGTTACATGATTGATTGTCAGGTCTTTTGCATTCAGAGCTAGGAAGGCTTGTCGCACTCATGGGAGTTTACATTCGCACTTGAGTGTTGAATATCGTGTTCAGGAGATTACAAAATGTGTAACACAAAATCACCTGTTGAAATGTATAATGGCGCTGCTACGCTAATAAATAACTGCATAGAAACTGAGGCCTCTTCTGAGTATTGAGGTTTGCTTGAAAATGAATCTTTAATTATTCCGTGAGGTAAAGATATTAAGTTTAGATACTCAATTTTCGGGAACAACTGCAGTGAATCGTGAGAAGAGTCAATATTAAAATCATTCCCTCAAGTGTGAAATGTTGTAACTCTTGCAGCGTTCATTAGTGTGATTCTTGTTACAATAATGTAATTCAAATAAAAAAATCTTTTATGAAAACTCAAACATAACTCCAATTGTCAATTAGTGTATTTGATTATAGTTTAACAAACTTGATTGAATTAACAAGTGACTTTGAAGAATATTGCCGTAACAATGAAATTGAAGAATGTTGCTGTAACAATGAAAATTAAAAATGGTATACAATTAAAGAAAGCAAAGAAGAATCTAACCTATTAGAACGAATGAAGTGAATATGTTACAACTACCACCAGTATACGTTTTCTGGCAATAATTTTCTTGCTACAGAAGAAACTTTGGTACATTTTATTATCAGTGATACTAATTGATGAATACATTTTAAATTCTGATACAGACATTTTTTACTCATGACATAATAATAAAACTAATGTTATTGCCAAATTGCACATTTTTTTTCCATACATAATTTATTTTTTTAATTCATCATTTTTGTGAATGAAGTACTTCATGTGCGGTGTGTACTGACTATCGTTTCTAATTTTTTTACTAAAGTTTTATATTCACTTCAATTCAATGAAAATTTTATTTTTATACTGCCTTCAGTTCTAAGGATGTAGTTCATGTTCAAAAATATAATATCAGCTTCACAAAAATGAAATTTTAACGGTATGAATATATAAATTAAGTGCAGGTACATTTGCACAAAGATGCACACATCCATTTCGCCAGGACACATGCTGATCGATATTTTGGCGAAATTTTATTGACATCTCTTTTCAGAAATAACAAAGAAATGGAGACATGAGTCATTCAGAGATAATTATTCCGCGAATTATGGAAAAAGTCTATCAACAATTAAACTCTCAAAATGGAGAACACTCTCATTCTGCGTGGCTCATGTCTCTCGTGAAGGAGACTCGATATAAATCTACGGCGGAACAAAGAATTCAGTTTTGTACACTATGTGATACTTTATTGTTGTTGTTTGTTTGTTATAAATCTAGGAGAATCGTCGTGTTTCATTGGTTGCTTGCAGAATCCTGCTTAGTTTAAAAACGAATTTCTCTCTATTTTCTTTTGCGAGATTTTTTAAAATTATTTTTAGGAACTATATTTCGAGTTCTTCCTCATAAAGTAAATACTGAAGAGCAGTCCTGATCCAGTTTGAAAATTATTGAATGAAATTTAAACTAAAAATTTTTTGAGAACAGACCTTTCTATCATAATGGATTTAATGAAAAAAAATATTTAAGATCGACGTTGAATCCGTTCATTAATAATACGTGTATCGTTGAATCCGTGTTTAAATCTATCTGATTTAGTTTGGAATTATTTCAAGATACATCTAAGAATGTGGCTAACATTGGGAAAACATTATTCATAATTCTATTGCAATTCAATGTAGAACATCTATTTTCAATCATTATATTTTGGAAATATTGTATTTTCCAAACGTCTAAATTTTACGATCAATATTAAAGTAGTTTTATATGAAAATAAATTTATTTTCCTCTATCTTTTATCTCCTCCATCTATCTTTCCTCCATTTTTGAAAGGAGGCGTTTTTTTCATTTATTGACTTGTTTTGCATGGATTTCGATGACAACATTTGGCAATCATGTAGCAGTCGTCACATATTTAAACCATCTATTAAACGTATCTATATATTTAAAATAATTGGCAATACCAGAGGACCATGAGCCCCCACCATCAGGCAATCTCCCAGTCCCAATAACTGGGCCGATTTCGACAATTTTTATTTCATATAAAAACTTATGACCTTTAGATATGTCATCAATGGTTGCCGATTCCCCATCACCCTCCATTTTCAAGAGAAATCCGAAAATAAAACTTTGGTAGAATCCCTCAACCTTTACAACCTCCAATTCTACAATTTATTTCACCAAGTTTCAAGCATAACCACAGGCTACTAGTAATATTAAAGCTGAACAACTGGTCGACGAAGGCACCTAGTTCTCTCAGAAAATACGTTTTTAAATGCATATTTTATTTTGAGAGTGAGTGACTCGATATGTAAGGTTTAATATACTTATTCTATGAATTTTGAGTTATTTTAGTCTATTTCACTCAAAACAGAGGTATTATTTTAATGTATTGCGCAGTACATAAATATTTCTAAAAAAAATGTTCAATTTTACCAGTTGAAGCCACTGTTAAAACTCTATAATTTTTTTTAGATCTGTTCAACAAATTTGGGCTAAAATAATCCCTTCCTCTCAAGGCACCATAATAAATGTTCTTCGTAATACCATACGGACTTTCTTCCATGGCAATTTAAATTTTGATAAACTCCATGTAACTCACAATAACTGTATTTCATAAGGTTGGCCATCTTTCTGATCTGGTGTTTCCGTTATGTTTATTTTTTGTGGTTAAGGTATGTGCCTACCTTCGGAGCACATTTTTTTTAAAAAAGGGAATTTTTAATTCAACACTTATGTTTTCAGTTATAATGGTGTATAAAACTGTGAATTCAAAAGCCATTTTATGAACTTTTTTTTTTTTATTATTATTTTCGAAATTTTCGCCATTTTTGGTCAAAATTCAATAAAAATTGACTTTTACGCCAAACTTCCTATAAAAAATTCTAAAGCATGTATTTCACTTTTTGATTCAATAATATATTTGTTAAACATTTACTTGTGTCGTGTAGCAGAATATTTACAAAAAAACCTGAAGTTACTTAGATATACCAAAGTTTGTATTCGCAACAGGTTTTTACAAGAAAAAACTAATTTTTTCAAATAAAAACAGCTCTAAAATAAAAAAAAATTATACTTTCAAGTTATATTTGAGGTTCACAACGTACCTACAAATGCATAGAAAGTAGTGGTAAAATTTCATTTGAATACATTAAAAACCTTTTAAGAAATGAGATTTATCGCAATACAAAAAAATGAAAATAACAGTTTTCCAGAAAACGCAAATAAAGATTTTTTAGTCCCACAAAAAATTATATAGATATTTAAGCAACTTAAAATTCCCAGCATTTGTAAGTCAAGCCTTCTTTCACTTAAATTTTAATTAATTTTGATTTTCTTTTAGCTTTTAATTTTTTCTTGATAATTTTGTTTCTGGTTCTACTTGTCGCTTCGATTTCTTAATTCGCTGAATATCAATTTCTATGTAGTTTTTTAAATAATTTCTGATTCAAGATTTACATTAAGATGTTTAAATACAGGTACCAGTCCTATATCGCCTGACTTGAATAATAAAACTGCTATCTAAGTACCTAATAACAGTGTTTGGAGTGAGCGAAATTTTTTTTAGGTAAAATATCCCGTAAGTAAAGAAACAGTTACAGGATACAACTAAAACAATAATAAATAAATAAAACTTAATCCTATATTTGAAAAGTAAATTTTACATTCATATTGTTTAATAGTAAAGATATAGATAAATAGATGCGTTGTTTACAATTCTATGACTTAGTTTCGGTTTCGAAAATTGCACTTCCGGTTCATAACTAATAGGGGTTCCGGGCAATAACTTTGCTTCTAACTATAGAAGAAACTAAAGTAAACCATTTTTGGAATCCTAAATGCATGGGCTTAAAAGAAAATAATAAAAAAAATCGAAAATTTTTATGAAGGCGATTTTAAGATAGGCACATACCTTAAAGCAGCAAATGAGACTGAGCAAAATTCCCCAGCACTCACGTTCACAAACCAATCTGCACGAATTTGTGCTTCTTGTAGCTTTTATTCAGTTACACCAGAATTTCTTTATTTTAGATAAAAGTTTCAAAAGGATGCATTATCTTTCCCGCTTTATCATCAATAAAAATTAAAGCCCGTCAGATATTTATTACTTCAATACAGCATACAGCGCCATATTAATCTAATCAATCATCTAACTCATCCATCAAATCCAAAAGATATTTTCACATAATAATTGGAAAAAAATGAATCGTTCTACACTATCAAGCGTTGGAAACTAAAATGAATAATGACCTCGATTTGACCCAGAAGATTAAGTTTCATGTATTTGTATACAAAGAAATATTCTGTACTACCCCTCTGAGTGCCCAATTATTTTGAACTTTTAGTTATCAGGTCAGAAAATTTTGCTTTTAAAGTAAATGAATCTATCTTTTTGTATGTATTTTTGTGTATGCCTCTAAAATCTTAAGAATGCTTTATCTACGATTGTTTAAGAAAATATAAATATAAATACGAGCTCTCTGCTTTTGAACTGAACATGAAAAACGGAAAAAGACGTTTGAACCGCTCGGAGGGCTAGATCACTACGTTGCAATGGTAGTGAAGATCAGATGTTATTAACTTCTTTCATTATACAGGCATAATGATTTATTAAAGATTTATTTCTATATTAAACATTAGACGAAAATTTAATATGTGGAATGATAAATAGATTAATTGTTTCGTTTAGATTTCAAAGAAAACTAGCCAGAGCGGCACAAATATGGATAAATGCACGCAATACTAATTAAAATGTCGATGTGTCTCTTTACTTATTGTTTCTTTATCTGAAGTTGATTTCTTCACATCTTTTTTCAATCGTACGATATAAACATAAGGCTAAAATGTAACATTAAAGTATTTCAACGATCCGACATTTATTTCAAAAGCACCGAAGTTTTGTTCAAGTGTTTCATGACCTCCAATAGTCTATTTCATGAAGTTCAAATCAATATATATATATTCGAATATATAGCATAAAAGACAGTGGGTAAACGAATGGAATTAGTAAGGAGGTAACTATTTCAATTTATTCTAAAATTCAATAAATAAATTTTGGCAAATTGTTTTTGTTGAAAATATTATAGATATTTTCTAAAATTTGTCTGAGATTCTATGTAACAAATTAATTAATTTTTGAAAATTTCATCTTGCATAGTAAATTGTTGATAAATTATCAACTATTTATTTGTTAAATTATAGTATTGGCCAAAAAAAGATCGACAGAAACATGCTAGAGAATGTTTGACAGGAGATACATTACAGGCTTAAACACTTAACAGTTTCTTTTTTCTGCCATATTGTTTCCAAAAATAAGCACATTTTTTATAAGCAATATTGTATTCAAATTGATTTTATAAATTCAAATCAGCAGTCAAAACAGTTTCAAGTATTTATTTTATTAATTTTTGCTAATTTTCAAATGCAAGGAAAAAAAGGGAATTTTTACTTAAAATTGACTTTTATCCGAACAAACGTCTGAACTGAAAAAAAGCAATAAAACCGGACCTGAAAACTGGTTTACACTTGACTTGATATTCAACTTTATTTAGACTGCTAGAGCCATGTACTAGGAACATTGATTTGTAAAGACCTCATAGAGCGGTGTTCGGGCAAATTACGGAAGTTCCCTTTTTCAGTGCCCGAACTGTATTCGTGCAAAACTGTTTAGTGGTTAATGAATGCCGTATGAAAAAGGAGTACATAAAGTGTATTTGCATTCAAAACTTAAATATAATATATATTTGAGCATGTATCTTTCAAACAAACACAGTAAATAGAGATTGCACTAATTCTTTGTTAGTATTTGGTTAGGTACAGTATATAGGGAGAATGCTGGGACATTGATACACTTTTTTTCGGAAAGCTAAAAAATTATTTTACCAAGGGTAATAATTAAAACTAATACACTATATTCATACATTTGTTAATCTAATATAGGATTTCGGTCGAGTTTTGGTCACAAATGACATAATAAAATACTTACTACACCTTTCCTAAAAATGAAGTCGAATCAATCTACCCTATACTAGGGCTACATTGATATAAATTGAAATATCGAAAATAATTATGTGTGGGTGTAGGATCAAAACAAAAAAATTTTTATCAAGAAACTTTGTATTCTAAATTAAGATTTAAATTTTTAACAAAGTAACAAACTTTTATTTCAACATTTTTATAGAGACTAGAAAAATGCAACAATAATGCTTCAGAAAATAATTTATCTCTATAAATAATAAAGGAGAATGTGAGTGTTTGTGTAAAAATGCTTTGGTGGGAGGGAATGTGTGCCTCGAAGCCGTTCTTGGAAATTTTAATTAATTAAAAATAAAGGGAAATGTTCGCGTTCTTCGAAAACAATATAGCACAAAAATAATTTTCACACCTTCTCAAAATACAAAAAATTATCTTTTCATTGATATTTATTAAGTTTCCGTACAACTTTTTTCTCAAATTTTAATAAATTCGTAAAAAATATTTTAAACTTAAATAACACATTATTTTTCAATTTTACTATGAAATTCAAACCGTTTTCTTTGTTTAAACAAATACGTAATCGCGTGTTTCTCTGGGATAGTTCATTTTTTTCCATTTCTGAAGACGATGTTGCAAAAAAGTTGCTGTTAAGGTACACATTGTTACATTAGAAGAAGCATATCAATGTACCTCGAAGTCAATTGTATCAATCTGTCCCGAGAACCCATTCTACTTAAAACAAGTGGGCACGTAAAAACAACCTCAAAACATAATATAGTTCAGAAAAATAAATGTTTTTTTTTTTTTTTACCTTTGGAGTAGATTCCCTGACAGAAAAAAGCAACTAGTTAAAGAAATCACACAAAACATACAGTAAAATTCATTTAGACGAGAAGATTAGCGGTTTGATAAAATAACTTTTGAAATAAGAAAAAAATAACTTTTAAATAATAAAACTTTAAAAATAAAATAACTTTAAAAATAATAAATAATAATAATTAAAATAAATTAACTTTTGGCTAAACATGGCCGAAAAATATACCCTGTTTTAAGGCTTACAGGGGCATATATATGAGGGGATGTGAACATCTTGAGCCATTCCAATCATCAAAATTTATGGACTGTATCAATGTTCTCGCTTATCACTCTACCCCTATTGTATTTCGATATTTACCCTCCGAGCGTTCAAACCGGCCTTTTCCGTTTGAATTATCCTCTTCAAATTGTTTGAAATGTGTTTCTTCATTTCATGTTGCCTTTTCATAAACCACAGAAACGGGTTTTTTGCAGTTCGTCTTGTATAGGTAGGAAGTAGTGATTTGAGGGGAAAACTCCACTGCCAACACCATTACTACCCTGCGTATTCAATTATCCCAGGAGGGTTTTACTTTACAGGGTGGCAGTGAGAATGTGAAGACAAACAATGCACTAAGAAAGATGTAGTTAATGCTGAGCAATTGTAATAACTTTGCATGGAATCGGTCATTTAATAAAACAACAATTCATTGCAGAAATAAATACACCAAGCGAGAACTGAAATGATGCAAAAGAAAAAAGAGAAGCGGAATGAATACATGAGAACACGCCTTTAACCCACTAACTGGCTTGTTTTCTGTACTGTCTTATTATATGACACCTTCTATTTTGGAATGCGTTGTTATTTTAATTCAATTGAGAATCTAAAGGACGGTTGCAATGTTTATGGATTGCACATAATTTTAGTATCGAATTCTAATGCCTGTGAATGACTTTGTTTGAGTTTTTAAGTTTAAAATGGATTTGGACTAAAGTTTTAAATGGATGGATTTAATTGATTGTCATTTTAATTCAATTGAGAATCTAAAGGACAGTTGCAATGTTTATGGATTGCACATAATTTTTGTATCGAATTTTAATGTTTGTGAATGGCTTTGTTTGAGTTTTTAAGTTTAAAATGGCGATAATTCGATGCATGTACGACGTACGGGCAAACCAGTTAAGGGGTTAAATACAAGCCCGATGATAATTCCTGGCAATTTCATGAAGTAGCGACCTCACAGGAGTGGAGGTGAGATCACTCTAGATGTGCTTCGAGTGTCGTTAAAGATGACAGCACCTCTCTTCTATTGAAATTAATGAAATCCGCCTGCGCCGGGATTTTCCCTTTGTTCATTTTTTCTATTGCTGATTAACTTGTCATATTTAAAGATTAGTTGTGGTAAGTTTGAAAACGACAAGTTCACATTTTAGCAGGAAGAAATGGCGATACCTGAGTTGTTCCTTCGGGGCGGAAAGCAGCTAAATTGACTTCCTAAATATGGAATACGGCCGAAAGAAATTTTTTCCCAAAATAATAACAGTATAAATATCTGGTAGAGAAGGTTGTGGTTTTTTGAAAAAGTTCGCTATCAAAGATACGCATTCGGAAGTTTCGTTGCAATAATTAGTCGCTTGGGGAGTAATTATCTAAGATTTTAAAATTTATTGAAATGGGAGCAACATTACGCAAACTTATTTTGATTAGACCTAGATTAAAACGAATATGGTAACACAAATGCCAAATACTTTGACAAATGAAACTATGGTGCATTGTTCTAAAAAATGAATTCAAAATTTGTCAGTCTTAGGCATAGTCTGAATACGATTAAAAATAATCCATTGATTTCTGAAAAGGTCAATTTCGAAAAGCAACCTCAAATTCGGCTACGGCACACTTTTGCTACTGTAAATCATACAGTTTGCTCTCTCACAGGACCTCAGAATAGATACAAAGGCAAAGTTTCTTCATTGAAATTATTGAACCACGTTGTCGAAAGATATTACCAGAAATCCCTTACCTTTGTATTGTTTCCGCAAAGCTGAATTACTGCCAACGAAAAGGAAAAACTTATTTTTGCCTTAGGATCTGTCATATATTTCATGATTTCTACAAGATTCCTTTCAACGCAACGGAAACTCTTCTAAATATGGAAAATCGATATATTGAGAAAATGTGGCTATGTGTGTTTGTTGTTTCTTCAGTAGACAATTGAAGGACGGTAGTAACCTTAAATTAACAGCAATCGAATTTTTATCTCTATATATTGAAGATATATAGAAAAACTTATAGGATAAAAGCTATGTAGATAGATATCTTTAAAAGATAAGATAAATCTATCTTTTATAAAGGTAACATAAATCTATCTTTTATAAAGGTAACATAAATCTATCTTTTATAAAGATATATAGATATAATTACGCAAGATAGATTTATAGATAAACTTACTTTACAGGTAACTGAAATTTACAGCAACCTTTGAATTTTATAAATTTTGGAAGAAAGAGAAATAAGGTTCGTTAGGAAAGCTATGCCATAACAGCAAAAGCATTTGAGATATTTGATATAATAACTGTTTTTCTTAAATGAAGAAGCAACCACGGTTAAGCCATGGTTCTTTCTCTTAAGATATTCATTAGTTTTATCGCTAATATATAAGAAAAATTTTGATTTGTTTAGAAAATCGCTGAAATGTAGCTACTGATTTGTTTTCATATTTTTTGATAATCAATAATATTTTATTACTTCATTATCATATTATAGGTGCCTGCATTAAACAAATATTCTGAAAGGAAAGGGTATATAAATGTTTTGCTCAAACTTAGTCATATTATTTATAAGACACAGGATAAAGTTCTGAAACATTAAAAAATAAGAAAAAATGAGCACCAACTTACGAAAAGGCATATGTTCTCAAAAGAAAACAAACAAACAAACAAAATATTTTTTGAGGATATCTCTATCTGTTCTTCAAATGACGATCGATTTATATTCACTTCAATGGCTTGTATAAGAACTATAATTTAAATCAACATTTTAAATTTTGATTTAGACCATGTACAACATTTTAAGTTCGTATGCATATAATTTTCATGAAAGTCACAGTTTTTCTAAAATCTATTTTCCTTCTTCAACAAGCATTTCAACAAAATAATAGTTTCCAATTAATCAATCAAATTAATTGGAAACGTTTTTAGGAAAAATATGAAATGAAAAGAAAGAATAAGGGAAACTTAAAAATTAAGTTTAATATGTAACAAAATAAGCAAAAAATTGGAACAACATGGGATATTTAACTAGATCTCCTGAAACAAGTGTTTTAAGAAGCCGACAGCATTGTGATCTAATTATGCGAGTTCATTTTTTGGGAAAATATAAAATCAGGATTATTGACATTGTGGAATTAAAGCATCAATAGTTTCTTAAACATTTTTCTTATTTTTCATAATTAGTTTAAGTTTATGATCCAGTTGCAACATGTATACTCCAACTTTTAACCCTTTACCTCCGGGTGTGGTTTATAAAAAAGTTTCTGTAGTTAAAGGGTTAATAGTTTTTTTTATCACTCTAGGTCTTACACCTACCATTAACTTACTAAGTGTATTAAGGAATATCCGGAGTCAGTGCATAAATATCCATGGTAATCATCTGAAAGTGTCATGCTGCACGTGAAATGTAATTAAAATATTATTTAACTAAAACTGTAGTATGTTACCAAATTTAAATGCCACTGTTTATTATTGAAAGAAATCAGTCGAATACAGGATGGTCATAATTTATTGGACCCATTTAAAAAATTAATTTAAAATAATTAATTTAATTACAGAGTAGCAACCTCGTTTTTTAAAAATGAGAGAGTAACTCAAAACCTTTTTTTGTTCAGATAGGTACATTAATTCAGGAGTGAAAGTCTCCCTCACTCGCTCAAAAACTTTGTCTGAGACCGATGGTCATCCAGTACATAACTTGTTCCCTTAAATTGCTCATACCAACACTCGATGGAATTCTTACTTTGAGAATTGCAATTTCGATTCTCTAGGAGAGACCATCTTTGGACTGCTGCAATTAAGATGCTTTCTTGGAACCAGAGACGTGCCTTCTGCTGCACGGTAGCCATTTTGGCACTTACGTTGGGAATTCTCCGCTGCAGCAGATTTAGTGCGCCGTAATGGCACATTAACTATCTGAAAAAACTTTTTGAGCTACTTTCTTATTTAAAAATAACGAAGTTGCTACATTATAGGCTTTTTTTTAATTAATTTTTGAAATGGGTCCAATAACCTGTGACCACCCTGTACTTCAATGCGAATCAGCTTCAATAGAATATTTCAATGCGGGGTGCTTGAGATGTACTTTTAAAAGGACGTTGATGATTCTCAAGTTATTGTGTATAAAATAATTTTAATGAATACCCGTCTACTATTTTTATACCTTTCATCCGAAGTCGGGATTGCCAAAGCATATTCCGAACCAAAAATTCAAGGAAATAAAAAAATAAATGCAGCAGAAACATATGTGGATTTTGATATTGGTTATACGGGATTAATTCTAAGACATTGGGGCTTAAATAAATGTAAGTCGATGGGATTTATTTCTTAATTTAAAAAAAGCAAAAGCCAGGACAATCAGTTTTAGATTACATAAAATGTACAATTACAAAACTATCGAGGACGGAGAGACGAAAAAAAATGTAGACTCATATTCGGATTTTATTAAGAAAGGAAGCTGTAAAGTAATGAAGGGCTTGTCTAATTTCTTTTTGTTCTAAAAAGTAAAATAACAAATGTCTTATTGTAGTTTTTCATTATTTGTTTGGGATTTCTGAGGAACACTTATAATAAAAGTTTTATTTGGTAATTTTATGTAACCAATATTACTGTTTATTCCTTCTAGAAAATATGAATTGCTTAAAAATATAGTATTTTTAAGAAAAAGTAAATATGCAGCTGAGAAATAAACCGTCTTTCTAATTAATTGTTATTTCTTAGTATTATTTATTGTCATTTAAGATTTGCTGAATATTTGATTGTAAGATTGATTTGATTGTAACATATGAACATTTGATTGTAACATATGAACATTTGATTGTAA
>BGPR01022302.1:0-25531 GCA_013235015.1 Araneus ventricosus | reverse complement strand
ACATATTCATTCATTCTTAGAATTCAGAGAATAAGAGAGCTTATAAGAGAGCTTATATTCCTTAAAATGACTACGGATTTTTGTATTCACGCTGTATTCAGATATGCAAAAAATTAAGTATTTAAATATCTTTAAATAGGAGAACAAAGACGTTACAAGTGAAAGTGAGATATCATCTATGCAAATTTTAAAAATATTACCAGTTTGAAAATTGTACACATTTCTTTATAAAATCTCGATTTGAAAATACATAAAAAAATTACCACTTTTAATATTTCAAAAATTTCTATTTAATATTTCAAAACCTTGCATTTTCCAAGAACGTGATATTATTAATATCATTTCTTTAATAGAATGCTAAGATTTTTATATCTCGGCTGGTAGATGAAATTTAGTGTTAAAGTCATATAGTACGGATGTGATGTGAATATGTGACATTTACAATATTAGAAGCAAAAAGTTCTGGGATTGAATTATTCTTAGAGTCAGATACAGCAGAGGAAGAAGAACAATAATAGAAATGCAAAGTAATGTTTACTCTTTTCCCTGGCTTCCTCTCAACCCACGGAAGAAAGCAAGTTTCAGGAGTTGAATCAGCACAGTAATACAGCATTAATACTTCAAATTAAGCGTTCTTCATGGCTACGAGCACTAAACAGACCTTTTCGCCGTTTCTGCATGTTTGACAAAATGTATTATTGTTAAGACAAGTCAACGTAGGTATTAGTTTTGACATATTATGACTAAGGAGAAGTATATATAGAGAATTGACGCTTGCCCGTGATAAAAGATAGCAGCGCCCTTGTTTGTGGAAATTGGAATTAATACTTTGTTTCAACCATTCCCAACGAAAACCAATCTAAATTACGCAATGTTGCATCTTTGGTATGGATAAATGGAAAGTTTATTGTTGTATATTCCTGATACTTTATTTTCATTTGATTCATTATATTAAAGAACTATGACGATGATTAAATTTATGATTTCTGCTAAATACATATTATTCAAGATTCCTTGAGATGAAAATGGCATGTTTAAAATGTTTTCTCGAAACTTTCATCAAATGCGATTTAAATCAATTACAAATCTGTGATGTTTTAAAATTTTATTTTCGGTTATGTATTGTAAAAAATGAAATTTCGCTTTATTTTTGTGTGCAATAGCAGTAGCAATTTAAGATGCTTTTCATATGGAATAATGTGCACTTTTTTAAAGGTTTTTATGTTCTCGAAATTTGAGAGATTTATTTTCAAGTAATATGACTTGGTTATAAAAATAATTTTAAATATATTAAGATATCTTTCGCTATTACTGTAAAAAATCATAACTTATTATTATAATTTTACTTATTTTGAACTGATTTTATTTTTTAAGATGAACTTTTGCCAAAGCTAAAAATCAGGGCATAATTGAATAAGTAAAAATTAAGCGAAATTTTGATGTTTTTCCGTAAATCACGCCTGGAAATAATTTTACAAAAAAATGATTTTTGCACCATCTCGAAAAGGAAAGAAATTATTCACCATTTCAGTTATCATAGCAAATTTACACCTAATATCAAAAAATAATATAAAAGATTTTAAATATGACCTGCAACAATGCTTTTCTTTTTTATGATAAAATTCAAACCGTCTTCACATGCACTAAAATATTTTATCGCGGTTTAATTCCATTGGTAAAAACTAAATCATGAACAGACATGCAATGAAATGTGATTTTTGAGCAACTCATTTTCATCGAACTTCGATTTATTTATGTATAGTACATAATATCGTATCGATTCGATCGATAGGTTCGAGTTCGATTATGGAAAGCGTATATGCGTTTCAAGGAAAGCGAATTAAAATTGCCCTGGAAGAAAGGAAGACCCGGTACGGTTCCAGAGCAACAGACCAGTATTTTAAGGAGGGTGATAAGTTTGGATGCAAAACCCGAAGCGATTGAGAGGTCTGAGCCGGAAGCTGCAACAGAACTGGGACGGAACTCATACTATTGTCAAAAAACTGGACCATGTTCTCTTTACAGTTCAGAGGTCGCCGTATTAATCGACTATCTTCATACCGTTGCAACACATCATATTTCTATGTAATAAGACTTTCTTCTTTCTAAGATTCTTTGAAGAGGAGAGCAGAGTTTCCAAACTGTAATGTTGCTTCACCGGCAAGCTAGTCTTAATGTTGGAAAGATAAATTTATAGGGATTCGTATTGTGTGGAGGCCAATGACTTCCGACTTTGTGAACAAACTTGGCCCCGTTTTGGCGACAAGTTTTCAACATTGGAAACAAAATGAATTTTGTTCGAATATGCGGGTATTATAACTCTATCTCTTTTAGGAACGAAGATATAGATATTCTTCTGGAATATTCTATGCGACGTTATGCCTTGTCAGGAAGACTATAAATACCGGGGTGCTTGAACGAGGAAATTATTTCTTTGGAGTCTTATTCGCATTATCAGTTGGTCAGCTGCTAGACGCTGAGCTCCATTGTTGATGCTTTTATAGTTTTTAATTAGTGATACGCTGTCTACTTGTGTTGTTGATTTGTGCAAGTGCTGTTTTTCCCGTTACCTGTGCTTCGGAATCTTTGGAAAAATCGTGAAATAAAGCCTCATTTTCCGTTATCGAGCCTGTCGGATTATTTTCACCGTACAACCACTGAACGTTTTTGTTAACAGTATGCACTCGGGTCGCATTTCAGCATTTAAGCAAGAGAGTCCAAATGGCCCTCTTGGATATCTGGACAACTTGAATATCCAAACCTCCGAGCACATTGCTGCGATTCTCAGTGCTTTCTCGCATTGTCGAACGATTTGGAATTGAGGTTAACATTTCAAAAATCTGTGCCTTTTTCTTTGACAGCAAGTGATGTCACACTTTACAGCAAGATATGTTAGAAATATTCCCTACATTCTTGTTATTGTAAATTTAAATAAAAGGAAATAAACTTATTCGGAATTATTGACTTAACTAATTAGAATTAAATCTTATGCGAGAAACACTTTAAATAACATTATGTTTTGGAAGTAGAGTATCGTAGAATCCAAGAACTCCATCAAACGAATCGCCCCTCGTCGACTGAAATTTTACATTAAGTTGCGTCTTAAATATTTTGATCTTACTCAACATTTGAAAAATTTACAATTCTTTACATATAAAGAAGTAATATTTCAATTTACGCTATTTTTCTGAATCTCTGAAACTGCATCGTTTTATCCTGCATTTATGAGCGGTTTTGGCGTGGAGACACCGAATCTACGTGGAGTACAGCGCTAGTGAATTTTGGACGCTCAATTAATATTTCAAAATTCTTTGCCTTTTTTTGATGAAAAAATGAGGGAATGCATTCCATGTTAGAAATTGTTCTTTCCTTGTTATTATTGTAAATTTAAATTAAATTAAAATAAACCCATTCGAATTTAATTACTTAACCTTTTAGAATTAAATTTTAGACGAAAAACATTCTAAATAATATGAGATTTCTGAGGCAGTGAGTCGCAGAATCCAAGTACTCCATGAAGGAAATATTTCCTCCTCGTTGGAAATTTTTCATTTCATTGCATCTTAAACCCTGAGATCTTATGCACTACACGAAAAATTAGAAGTGATTATTATATAAATAAATCATTTAGCCTGAGAAAGTGCATCTCAATTACACCGAACGAATTTTTTGACTGCTGGCAAAATTTATGCTGGCCTAGTAGTAATGAGAGTAGGATGAATAATTGTAATTTACTTTTCTTGATATCAGAAAGTTCGTATATTTGTTAGTTTCCGATGACATTAAAATATTTCATTGACTTCTAAGCTTCTCATTATGAATTAATTCTTTGATTTATATAAATATTGTTTCCATAAAAGTTGCACAAGCTAGAAATCAATATGAGAGAGTAAGATTATATATTCCATAATGTTTATATTCATGAATTATGTAATATGCGAAATATATGAAAGAGTAGTAAAAATAAAAAGTTTTTAAATACCCTTCTATGAGCAATGTAAAAATAAGAATTAATATCAGGGAGAAACTTTTTTAGTGAAAATGCACAATTTTCTTTTGACATCCATGTTTTTGATCATAAATTAGTTAAAGTAAGAAATTAGCAATGTCATAAAAGGATAAATATTAAATATTTTTTCTCAGAATAAGAAGAGCACTAATGCGAACAAGAATTTTTAATATTCTAGTGGAATATTAAATACCTAGATTATGTTCGATTTAAGATATTGACTCTTACAAATCAGGAATATTAATCGAAAGTAATTTTCTTCAAGATGAGATTTTACATAATTGTATAGAACATGGATGCAGACTTCCAAAATCCCACCCGCCTCAGTATAGTAGAATGTACACGACTTTCCAACGAGTTTCTATTCCCGACTAAGGCTGAGGATCTTGAGAGGAGAAAAGGTTCGATTTCAGCCTTCATGTAATTCGAAAAATGAAAGCGGTATCACTCTTAGTGATTAATATTCGTTGAATATACCAGCAGTTCTACAAACAGAAGGCTTCGCGTCCCCTCCAAATACCTTTCCTACCGTTTCAAAAGATTTCGCAATTTTTTTCCGAATGCGAATTAATCACAAATGTCTCTAATTTCATAACTAGTTATAAAATCTACAATTAAATGTCTGCTTTTATCAGTATTCAAAAATTACAATAAAATGTCTCGCCAATACCAAAATCATTCAAATGTTTTAATGATTCCAAACTCGCCAAACGTTGAAACTGTTAGAACGACAACCATCTTGAAACGAAATCAAAAATAAAAATGCTTACTCAAATGTCAGTTTTAATGACTGAAAGTGTTGGGATATCAATTGTTTATTAAACACCTTGACACCAACACACGCAAAACAACACGGGAAGAAAAGCAAAGACAGTTTATTTATGTGATAACATTTTTACAACAGAGAGAGTAAACAACAACAAACGTGGTATATATATGGGCAGTCAACGCCCACAAAAGTCGTCATGACGTTGCCATTAATTACAGCTAAACTTATATGAATTATATTCCTTCACAGTAAGGGAGATTCATGCAAAATTCGAACAAAATCTAATAATACGTTTGTTCTTGATTACATAGCAAACAAATTTACAGACAAACAGACAAAAGCAGAGAGGTCGATATTAAAGAATCTTGCTTCGTTCGATCAAATCAGGATTTTAAAAAACTATAAAATGATGAATAAAAATACTTTAAGTAAACATTTAAATAAGTTTATTTAAAAGGAGAATAATTTTTTTATTAAAATTCTGGAAGTCAAATCAGTAATTGTAAAGCATGAGGCGCAGAAAAAGATAAGTATGTATCCGAAGTCATAATGATTTAAAAGACAAAAAGACCTGAACATTCATTATTGAAATTTGAAATGCAATAAAATTGGATTAAAATTTTCATTTATTTTCTACACTTACGCACAGTCACTTTTGCAATTTTTGTTCCGACCTCCTTAAATTTTATAAAATAAAAATCTCGTTATCCTTCTTAAAACGTTTTTAACACGTTGACTGCCGCTGACACCAGTTGACTCACGTCTGTGATTCACACCTACTATCTAATCAGATAACTCCTTCTCTGTTACAGTTAACATATAGTACAGCAGGAGTCATCTTATTAGATAAAAAGTGCGAATCTCTCTAGATGCCATACAGGAAACGAAATTGTTAAAACTATTGACTCTGTAAGCGAATATATTTCATTTTTTCCATGCAGAAAATATGACATTGATCATCACCCAAGATGAAATAAAACACTTTAGGGAACTGGACATTAGACAAATTTTAAAGGCTACGCAGTCTGTTGTAAGGAGAAAAATATAAAAATTTTCTCGTTGCTATAACTCTATCTTTCAGCTACGAAGTACACGAAAGTTATTCAAATGAATGCTTGCGTTTTACATTAGTGATGATGATATAATATCACTTATTCATTCTACTCAAGTACCTCAATGACGTGAAAAAATTCTAATGTTACACTCAAGCAGCTGAGGGATGTGACAAATTCCTATCAAAAGTCCAACTGTCCCTAACGTCGGTCTAGTGGGCTTACAACTGAGCTATTTTATGCGAAAAAATTAAACTTTCAAGTTTATGAAATCTGGTCAGATTTATTTCCTCTGTGTTCCCAAACCCACACACAAAAACAAACTTAAACAGAGAAGAAATAATAATAAACTGTCGTTACCAGCATTAAAAACAAATGCTAAGTTATTGAAAGAGCAAATTTCAGAAAAAAATTCAGGAAAATTCAACACGGGTCAATCAGTCATTTGGAATATTCCGACAGCAAATAATATTGAACCCATTCGTTTCTATCTTCTAACAAGAGATTTTTGTTTGCTCAAAATAAGTTTAATTAATAATTTTCTCTAGCTGGTTGGTAGATGCATGCATAGATAATTTAATTTTTTCTTCATTGAGAAATGACACTCACCAGACTATCATTTTTTTTCTTTTACGGGATCTCCACTCCATATGTATGCCCAGGACCTCAAAATTCAAACGACATCGTTGGTCAGACGTATTCCGAAAAATTTGCGGAAATAACTTCATAACAACGAAATTATTACTTGTATTGCACGAGTTGTCTCATATATAAGATTTCCAAGTAAAGTCTGGTGAAAAGAATGAGTAAAATACCATGCGAAAAATTTAACAGATATAAAGATGTTAAAAGATAAAGTTAAGGTAAGATGTTTAGAGGTTCTTAAAAATAATAGATAATTGTTTTTACTTTCGGTATTTTAGGCATACGATCTGAAATTTTAAATAATATTATAGTTTAGAACCCTAATTTTGCAATGGGCTATCCTAACGAAGAAAATGCACAAATTTCATATTTTTTTACCTAAATAACCTTTTCCTATGCATATACAACGACCTGTTGCACTTCAACAACAAGATCATGTGTCAAGTTCACGGTGATGATTAGAACTAAAAATCGCATTTTTGAGTAAGATTGCATATTTTTTTGTCAATATTGAAAGGAATCTGTGACAGGAAGTTATAACCAGATTTTGATAAAACTAAATTTATTATTTTTAATTAGTACATTACTGATGCTATAATTAAAAGATTCAGATGAATTTGAAATTTGTAAAAATGAATGAAACACAGTCGATTTTCGCCATTTGTTAAGACTTTCAAGGCCGACGAGGAGCGAAAGATATCAATGAATTTGATTCTTTTTTTCCTCGTTTCATTCCAAACCGATTTCCAACTTTTCTGCGGTATAGAATAATGAAAATAAAAAATTGATTTTTTCGACCCTCGTTTCTGGTCTTCACTATAATCATTGCCCAATATATAATTTCCAAACCGTTTGAGATAGTTTCAGTTGGAAAATTACTTTAAATAACTTTATTTTATGTTATATGATTCAATAAATGTACTGCTGGAATAATTAATCTAAATATTTATAGAGGACGATCGACTAATTAAATTTTATATTTTAAACAAAATTTAGCCATTCCCTCGGTCCTATTATTAATATTTAGAAAAAAATATTGTTGACCACACTCATGTTTAAATATAAAAGTTCCAATATTCTGCAAGTAAATCCGTACAAGTTATAAAGCTTTCAATTTCATTATTTTAAGCAATCAACTGCCGATTCGAGCAAGCCTCGCTCTTTAATTGGTGGATTCTCTTCAAGGAAAATTTTGAAATTGTCTAAAATAATAATATTCAAAAATTCAATACTCGGTCATTTTCAATCGCAGAAGATTGGAAAACTTTTTCTCTTTTAAATGTCACTGCGTCAAGAATACATTTCTAAATGTAAATAACAGAGCCGGGGAAATGTTTAAAAAATAGGTATTACAGTTTTCTCTGTTGCAGATGCATTGACTCAAGCAACTTAAAATATAATTCTTTAAGTCACTGAGAGCATTTCTCAAGTTGAAAGATGCATATCGGCATGAAACTAGATGTTAGGCCAAATATAGCATGCCGTCGCTATTTATTTATTATTAAATTTTTTTATCAAACTACACTACACAAAATACACTATTTTCTTTTATTACCTTAAACAAAAGTTTTAAAATATGTTTTAAGGTTGCAAAGAGTAATTTCAAACAATCCTGAATCACAAAAATTTTAATATGAAATTTACATAAATTAATTTATTCGATATCTGTTATGCAGATTTTAAAAAGGATATCCGTTTTCCTGTATGACGTAAGGAGTTATTAAAAATCTGTCACTATCATTTTCAAATGTGAGAAATTTGAAAAACATTCTTGCATAAAATTTGCAAAACATTAATAAATTTTTATGAAAATTATATTTAATACACATTTAAAAATAAAATAAATATCGATAAAGATATGTACCTGAAAAGAAATTACATTAAAAAGATAGACATTAAAAAAATTTCTTTAATGAACTCCTCTATCTTTTAAATTTTCAACCTTATTCAATGCCTCTTTTTAACCCCCAACAGTAATCAGATATCATAATAATAACATTCCTGTTCACATGATAACGTTTTCCCATGCATTTTACCCCTGTATGCACCCTGCTTGGGATAGAACCCACTGAGATTTTCAGGAAAATATTTAAGAACGGAATTGTATATTTAAGTTCACATTGCAACTCAGTCCTTTAAAGTTTTCAATATTTTCCGACTATCGTCATATAGTTAGGATCCTTAAAATTTCCTTGAAATTTCTGAATGAAATCGTTGACAATAACCCTTTTTTTCGAGTCATTTCAATGCTTCCTCTATTTGCTTATTTTTCGTTAACCAACTTTCATTTGGGTCGAAAGCACACATTCTTAGAATTTACATTCCGATAAATGGGAAAAAGATAGTTAAATATCGAAAGCAATCACCATTTTTATTCAAAGATTTAACAAAGTGTTTCATAAACTGTAACTTTATGTGCAAAAAGAATATGTAGTAAGAAGAATTTTTTTGGATCCACTAAGTTCTGAAAAATCACATAGATTGATCTCAGATTGAAAGTGGCTGAAAATGAGATCAATTGCTTGGAATGCAACCAAAGTAATCGTAAATAAAATTGTTGGGTACTGCAGGTTTATAAATAACAGTGTAATTTGTATTTCATCTGGATAGTTGATCCTTATAGTGCCGCTTGAAAGGGAAGTTTTTGTACCAAATACTTTTCGTATGCGAAGAAAAAAAACCAACCAATGTGCATGAAGTACACAACTATAGAATCCACTTATATTTTATGGTATCTTGAATTGTCTACGGATTATCTGTGCACTCTGTATCTATATTTGGAAAAAATCAAATATTTAGATAGCTTTACAAACAGGAATAAATAAGGTACATTTCAAAATGATACATCAACTTCCACCTAGTTAGGAATGAAGAATTGGAAATTTGTAAAAGAAGTATTACCACTTTTAATATTGAAAAAGTTTATATATAAAATTTTAAAATTTCATGAACACACAATTCTGTTAAAGAGAATTATCTTTTCTTTAATATAAAACCTGGAATTTTATTTCTGGGCTGGTAAATGAAAATTAACGCTATTGCCGTTTGTTATGGATATGAATTCTCTCATTTCCAACGAAGTCCAAACTAAATTACGTCATGATGGGTCTTTGGTATGGATAAATGGAAATTTTATTTATATTTAGCTGACATTCAGGATATCTCATTATTTTTTATTCATTATATCGTGGAATTATCACCAATACGTTAAGAATAAATCATTGACCTCTGCAAAATATCAATTATTCAGGATTCCTCGAAAATGTTTTTCAAAACTTTCATCAAATCTGATTTTAATGATTTAACAATTTGATATATTTTAAAATATTATTTTCGCTTTTGTATATGAAATAATGAAATTTTGTTTTATTTTTGTACTATTGATGCAGCATTTCAAAATGATTATCATATGGCATAATTTGGCAAAATATGCATTATTTTTGTTAATATGAATAATATGACATTGTAATGAAAATGATTTTTAAAGTAATTGATTAATCTTTCGTTATTATTTGAAGTTGCATTAAATTTTCTATTTTCGTTTTTAAGCGACGGCTTTAGGAGATCATTATTATGTGATCAAAAAATAACTTTTTGACCATTTTTCTTTCTGCAGGAAAGCAAAAGTATAAAAATGAAGGAGTTAAAATGTTTATTTCCAGTGCGTTTTGTCAAGAAAAATAATTCTTTAATTCCGTTTGGAATTAATAGTAAAAATAAATCAAGAATTATAAATAATAGATCTTCAAACTTTAAAAGATAAGTAGATTACAAATAATCAAATATTGAATAATAACACTTCAATTATAATAAAAGTATTTGGAATCTATGGAAGCTTAATTACTCCAAGTAGTTTGAAGTCGTTTTAAATTCGTTCAAAAATTGTTATTAATATAAAGTTTTTAAATTACGTAATTTAATATATGAAGTTTGTCTGCGTTTTCGGTTAAAATTAATATAACCATGTGTTTTTCCGGTATAAAAAACATTAATAATCTATAAACTGGCAAACGATGAACCATTCATTATTATTTTGACAATGAATCATACAATTTAGCAGAGGATTAAATATTTATTTCATTCATGAACTGATTTGGTATCGTATACGCTCAAGATCGGATGAAATCAGATTTTTACAGAAAGTCAATTAATAAATTAAATTAAGTTAATTATGCTCCACTTTTAAAGAAAGCAAATATGTAAATTTCGAGCATATTATACTCAAAAATTTCGACATGTAAAATAAAAAATTACAAAATGTTAAGATGCTAATAATACACGGATGAAAGCAAACTTACATTACTAATTTTAGTATTGCTTGACCACCATAATTTAAAAAAACTCACATTTATTTATATTTAAATTTATGAAAATCGGTGGTGTTGCATTTCGCAATTTTAATTAATATACGACTGTTTAGATAATACGAATATCATCGAGTGACAGCAAAACTCCCAGAAAATAAAGCAAAAAATGTTGAAAGTCAAAATAAATCAATTAAATAGTAATTTTAATAATAATACTAATTTATTAGTAATTCATGTTCTGGGTTTTTTTGTAACTCGATAGGGTATTGATATGATTTAATTCTTCGTATATTAATGATTTAAGTGAAATAGTGTAAACTTTTCATATATAAATTTTCAGTTGTATATATAAACATTTATATTTTAAAATTTTATAAAATAATGTGGTGAAATGATTATATTTAATAAAGATAACTTTTTCGAAATTTATGGTGCCTCCTTAATTGCATCGTTTTATAGCGAAAATAGAAAATTTAATGTAAATTCAAAACTACTGGTACGAATGTGCTTAAATTTTGCATAGGATTATCAAATTTCAGTCTGCTTCGATTACTGATGACATTTATAATTGTTGCTATACAATTGCAATTTCCTGAAAATTGGTACCTTCTGTTTTAAAATGCGATGAACGACGGCAAAATAATGCGAGGTTGATACTTTTTTCTCGTGACTGCACATTAAATTTATAGGGGATAAAACAATAATTAAGATGAGGAATAACGTGTTTGGAAAAGCTTTACCTTTATTTTATTGTAATATTGATACATTTTTTGTTTCTAAATCATTGAACTTGAGCGTTCCTCCAGCCGAAACCATTATGTTTAATTAATGCTTGGACTTCTGTGTCTGTGCTGGTAAATGAAAATTAGAATTGAAGCATTTAACATTTTAAAGGACAAGGGAAAACAATTAGATCCCGTTTTCTTAATTTTAGGATGTAGCACTATTTATTAGATAAATGGATGCAGTTTTATTGTCGTGAATAAGACTGCATTGAATTTGAGCGTCTTACAGTTCATATTTCAGAAATGTATGCCTCATTTGATAGCAAGTGATGTTATGCTTTCCAGGTTAGAAATTTTTT
This sequence comes from Araneus ventricosus, assembly GCA_013235015.1. Taxonomy (NCBI): domain Eukaryota; kingdom Metazoa; phylum Arthropoda; class Arachnida; order Araneae; family Araneidae; genus Araneus; species Araneus ventricosus. Next base: position 13,665 of record BGPR01022302.1, on the reverse strand, counting down.
CATTTATCTTTCCTCTTGAGAATTTACAACTTTTGGACCACTTAAAAAATGGAAAGAATTTTTATGTAAGGAAATAATTTCTTAATTCCATTAGTATCGGTTTTGTCTTCAAAGTTTTTTCATATGAAGGCTGTCGAGATGTAATACTAGCTTACTTGAAACCAATAAGTGTGTATGACGAAAATGGAGAGGCGTGGTTGGAATATGCTTGTTTCAAACTGTACTTTACAAATGAAATGCAATTTTTCTACGAAACGAGCTCATGTGTGCATATAATGTATAAGTTTTGTTTCTGTTGCGAAATTACTATGATATATTAAAATGTCCAATATATGGAAGTCCATATTTTAATCGATCATAGGCTTAATATTTCTGCATTTTGCCATATATATTAGAAGGTGATTTTATTCCGGAGTAACCGTTTCTACACCTGTTTGGCTGTTACTAAGCTGTAGCGAATGTTACAGACTGTAAATATATTATATTGAGATTTTATGTTATAATAATTCTTTAGTTATAATGCTTGAATCAAAATAAGCAGATTAATGCAGACCTTCAGTTGTTTATATATGTTCAGGGAGAAGGGATGGAATGTTTATTTACTGATTTTACTATATTTGTGTTGAATTTGTAGCTTTCATTTGCATCTTCTGTTGAAGCATTTTTAATAAAAGCCAGTTTAAAATCGTCAGGTTTTTTGAGAGAAAATAATAAAATAAAAAAAATCATTAAGTGGTTTAAAGAAATATTAACATTGGTGTTAAGATTAATTGCTTGTTAATACAAAATAAAATTTCAATGATTTCTCCCAATTTTTACATTTTTGCGCTTTATTTCTGCATTTCTTTATATAATATTTCTATTATCATTGCTTCATATTCATTTATGAATGTTCATAGTGAATTGATGCACAGATTGATTTTATTAGACACCGGTAATTGTATTTGGCCACGTAGTTTAGCACTGGTGAATGCAACAGAGTTGTCATCCTTGTATTTTTTCACAACATTGATTTCAATACAAATCTTTTCTAAATGCGAGGAATTTCATACAATTAAGCCAAAAATTCAAGATATCTGCTTTCAACAATTGCGAAACACAAAAAATAAAATTGTTGACTTTGTCTCGAAAAATCGATACTCGAACTTGCCATTTCAAAACGGCAACATATCTTTCTGAAGAAGTGATTCTTCAAAACTCTCATCGGATTAATCATTGTTCTTTTTAATTATTAAAGCTATTTTTATAACATTTCATCATATGTTTTGCTACTTCAAAAATGAGTAAAAATTTCATGTCGACAGGAATTATTTCATCCGGTGTCTTTAACCCTCTGACTTGCCGTAACGGTCAAGACGGCCCGTTATGCAAACTGCTAAAAGAAGGCCGAGCGGCCGAAACATCGTATGCTAATTTCCTTCTCCTTTTTCTATAGGGTCGGTAAACGGTGCGGGGCAGTCATATCTTTTTAACAACGGTTTTTTCCCTTCCACTTCCACTCTTGATTGATGTCTCCAGTAGGTGTTCGAGGGTTCATCACCCACTATGTCTGAAAAAGTTTTAAGGTAAAAATCACATGTATTAAAAAACAGATTTTTATTTTGCAGTTTCATTCTATGGCATTTAAGCTAAGAAATCTAATTCCTTTCTTTAGAAAACAACAGTGAAATTCTTTCGTTCTTTCTACTCATCCCCTTTACAAGTATCTCCTTCTGAAATCCTCTCCTTTCCAGATTTATGGAATTATCAATTTCTAATGAGAAAAAATCTGAATTAGAGCCACCTTCATATAGATCCTGAGGCTATCTCTCTGTGTTTTCCACATACATCTTCAGATTTAGATGCGATATCTGAAACATGCACAACTTTTCCTTCATAAATTTCATATGCTTGTATTTGAAATTGCGGTTTATTCCGTCCCTAGAAATTCAAAATCTTCTGGCACGTGTTGCACAACATAGTAACCTTCCTGCTTTATTGCATTGTCTTCGTCCTTGTTGCTTTGACAAGTACAAACATGCTCTCGATAGTTTTCAACTGCCTTTATGATGCCCATAGCACAGTAGAATCTTAAGCAGCGGTAACAATGACATGATGATGTGAAAGTATTTGAATGTCGAAGATGTTAACGAAATTTTTCCAGAAGCCGTATTCTGCCTGTACAATCTAATGCGGCAGTCCCTATTATAGACTTGTAGAGATTGGTGAAAAATACCACAGCATCGGACAAGAACCGAACCCTGACATACTGCTTGAAAAACAAGTAAAGAAATCGTAAATTGAATTGTTGGGTAATGCAGGCTTATTAATAACAGTGTAATTTGTATTTCTTCTAGTTAGGTAGTTGTTCCTTATCTCGCCGCTGGAAAAACAGTTTTTGTACTTAATTTTTTTCTATGCTAAGAGAAAAACCAAACAATCTGCATGATGTGCCCCACTTTAAAAACGGTTTATATTTTATTGTTTTCTGATATGCCTACGGATTATTTGTGCACTCAGTATTTATATTTGGAAGAAAATTAAGCATTTAGGTAGATTTACAAACGGGAATAAATAAGGCTCATGACAATATGAGATATCATGTTTTGCATAGTTAAGAATCTAGATTTGAAAAAAATGCATTACCACTTTTACAATTGAAAAAGCTTCTATATAAAATTTCTAAATTTTGTCAAACCTGCGTTCTTCATTCCCGTTTGTTTTTGTAATATAAGGCCTGGAGATTTACTTCTGGGCTGGTAAATGAAAATTAGTGTTATGGCCATTTGTTAGGGATGTGATATGGAAACGTCAATGTTTCAAAACTTTTCTCCATATTTTCCAAAATGATGTTTGTTAAGACGACTCAAGGTAGGTGCAATTATTGACTTGTTGATGTAACTTTTTAGGAGGACATACAGAGGCTTTATGCACGAGTTTAATAAACGATAGCAACGTCCTCATTCGTGTAAATTGGAATTAACTACTTAGAATCCTCCCATTTCCAAGAAAATCCAACCTAAATGACGCCATGTTGGATCTTTCGTTGGAATAAAAGGAAATTTTATTTTTGCATAGTGTACATTCCGGATACCTTATTATTGTTTATTTATTATATTGTGGAATTATGACAAAAAAGTTAACAATAAATCGATTATTTCTGTAAAATACCAATTTTTCAGGATTTTTCGAAATGAGAATGGTAAGTTTAAGATGTTTTTCAAAACTTTTATCATGTTTGATTTAAATGATTTACCAATTTGTAATATTTTAAAATATTATTTTCGCATTTGTATATGAAATTTCATTTTACTTCTTACTTTTGCTGTAGCATTTCAAAATGCTTATTATATGGCACAATTTGACAAAATATGCATTATTCCATTTAATTTTGTTTTCCCAAATTTTGATAGATTTATTCCCGAAAAAAATGACTTGGTAATAAAAATGATTTTTAAAGAAATTGATTTATCTTTTGTTATTACTGTCGAAAAACCCAATTCATTGTTATTATCGTTACTTTTTTTGAACTGTTATTGTAATTTAAGGAAATGATTATTTTGCAGGTATTTAACTTACGAATAAAACGTTATTTGCAGGTACACTGTACCTAGGGATGAAACGATATTTGCAGCTATACTGCAGGTATAACTAAATGAAACGTACCTCTGCACTTCACGGCCGAGCAGCATGCTCGTAGAGCGCTTGACTGTTATCGGAAAGGTCATGGGTTCGAATCCGAACGGTGGGGTGGTAACAAATTTTTGTACACGCAACTACTTAAACGGTATGTTTGAGAACTTGAAGTTTAAGTAATAATGCTTAAAAACCGATGTCTATAAATTCAGTATTTTATTTCATTTTGCTCTTTTTTTCCTAAGCCTTGATAATTGTCAAGCATATATTAAATAACTGTATTCTTACTCCCTTTCCGCAACTCATTGCTTGCATGTGATTTAAATTTCATTATAAATATATATAGTGAATATTTGCATCGAGGTCTCTTCAGTTACTCGTATAGAAGAAAAATTAATTGAACAGAATGTACACTGCCTAATAAATAACGTTCTATCCAAAGATACAGTACCTGCTAATCCTTTTATCCAAAAATAGGTAGAATTCGATAATAAACAGCATCTCTCTATTTCAGTTTTTTCAGTGAATTACAAACAAACTATTAAATTTTTGCAGAAATGAGAAACCACTTTAATGTAAGTTCAGCAATGAGAAATAATATTTATAATTATATTTAAAAATCATTTTTAAATTATTAAGATTGAAAAAATCACGAAACTCATAATTTATTCTTAAACAGTAAATAACATTTTACCCGTTGAAACTAATTCCACTTGATCTGGTAAAGCTACTCAAGTCCATGAGTCAAGAACTGAAAAAGGCAGCCTAAAGACCGCGCAGAATTCCTCAGGAGGTCATCCTCGCGAGTATTGACAGCGCTCGTTGCTGCTCAACTATGGTTCTCAGGCAAGATGTTGGCGTCATATACCTGCAAATAACGTTTTATCCGCAGGTACAGTACCTGCAAATAACGCTATCCGTAATTTAAAGGGGCCTTGCCGTTTAAAAATTTTAGGGGTATATCAGTTTTTCAAATAAATAACAGTGTTTACTTACTCAACCTCTAATGATTTATGCAGCTTCTTTTCATTTAGTAGTAAGTAGTTAGTTTAGTATAATCCAAACACTTTCAATTATCTCTCTATTGAACCTTTCAGACAGACCTTTCTTTTCGTTGAAAAAATTGGTGGTTCAAATTTATCCCTGTTTACATTAATGATCTCCGAAAAATTATAAGTAAACACTAAACCGAAGTCAGTTCCTGCAATTTTTTTATCGTTTTGCTCGTTCCCAGTTCTTTTTGGTTTGAATATATTATAAACCGAAAAGAGTATTGATATATTTACAAAAAAATGAGAGGTAATACACGGAGAATAATCGTCAATGATGATCAAAAAGTATTTGGATTCATCAGAAGTTCGTACTGGACACCAATTATCTAAGCGGTCCCTTTCCAAAGCACAATTGGTAGAAATTTCAGTGATTTTTAAGGGATGCCAAAGTGACCTTAGCAATGGTAAAACTATTTTACATTTCTTTTTTACCTAATGCTATTTATCATTCCGCGAAAAATCTTTTCGAACTTTAATAATGCCTGAGAACATTAATGATGATGATATCAATAGTGTCAGACGTTATATAACATTTTGCTTCTTTTAAATATTCTGGTTTTGTCATAACAACATCGGCTATTAACATTTAAATTATGTCCTCTAATTGAGCTCTAATTACTAATATATCAATAAGATATTTTATTGTAGTTTCACAAATTTTTAATTACAAAACTATAATTAGTTTAACCTATCAGTCTACCTGATAATTTCTATAAATATTTTGACAAAACAATATATTTTTTCTTCTCAATATACCGGTGTTAAACCCACAGAAATAATCAGATATGGCCTTGAAATGTCAAAAGAGTTGTTTTTCTTTCCAGAAGTGGTCCGTAGAAGTAGTATATACCAAAACACTCGACAACAGTTGTTTCAGAAAGTATAGTTCCAGCAAGAAAAGCAGGATTAGATGAATTCTCTTCCGATTTTTAAGAGCTTGAACTTGCTCTCGAATTAAATTCGAAATTTTGGATCAGTGAGTCTTCCTCTGTGATGTTTTTCATTTCATTTGCAGTCCGTCATTAAATGTCAAGGTCCACCGCACCGAAAGCAGGAAAAATCTTACGTCTACGGAGATCAAATCTACTGTGAATTTTCACTTTCTTTCTTATTCTGAAATGAAAGTTCTTCTTAAATATTCCGACTACATTTCTACAGCGTACAGGTGATAAAGCTGAATCCCTATATTGCCACATTGTAGGCATAGACATGATAGATTCTTATATGTAATTTTATAGTCGGATACGCCTCTACCTGCTGTTTCAAGATCATTTCTATCCAGAAGAATCCATCTGACGAAAATGCATATGCTTTCCTCATTATTTATATGAATTTTAATGAAAGCATTTCTGATTTCTGCTATCCTGTCTCTGGCTGTTGGTTGGAAGACTTCGGCGATTTCTTCGTTTCTATTACAGAACTCACATTCAGAATAAGGTTCTTATGTTCATCTACTGTTAGTAGACAAATGATAGACATTTCTTCTGGTCTCTTTTCTTTCTCGTTTTCCTAGTTTACCTTGAGATTCATTTTCATCGAAAATACGTCACGGGTTATAAGTAGTAGGGTGGGCCGAAAAAAACTTTTTTCTTCTCGAAACCCTATAGTGCGGAAAATTGCCTCTAGGGTAGATAACTAAAATTCAAAAAAAACTTTTTCTTTTGCTTACGAAATATATGATTTCTTAGGCTTTTCGAAAATATATGATTTTCTTATTTTTTCTAATAACTAGAAAAAATCTAATAACTTCTATAATAAGTAGCTATAGATATTGTTCAGTAGAAGAAAGTATAGGAAAGATAAATAAGTGAAAAAAATAATATATTTTATAATTTGCTAATAGCGCATTACACTAAAGAACACATTTTTTACAAAAAATTGAAAAATTTCCAATGAAACAAAGAATTGTTTCCGATTGTGTAAAATTTCAATTTGTAATCAAATATAGTCCTTTACTTTCCTTCAGTTTCTTTTAGTACTTCGAAATAAGATTTGCTTGAAAAAACCTGGCATTGAAGATATTGAAAGAAATGTAGTTCTTATGAAACCATCTCTGGAATTGGAACCGGCGACTTTTTGTGATGCCTTGGTTCCACTGCTAGGGTGTAACATCGGCTGAGTGGTCAAAGTTCTACCTGATTGTTCCTAAGGCCAAATCTCTTGATTTGTGAATCTTCGTATCAAATGTGGTGGTGAAAGTGTAATAGTGATCCAGTGAATCATTTCGATGTGGTGTGTAGCTGGGAAATTGATTTTTGGTGGTTGGAAACTCCTGATTGACTTTCTTTTAAAAACTAAGTTTCTAGCTTTTATAATTCTTCTGAAACCTAACTCTCTTATAAGATCCCTCTTATCTACTAACATACTCAAAAACAAGATTTCTGGATGGGAAAAAAATGCATTTCTCTGAATTACTGGGTTAATAAATTTTAACAAGTTTTCTGGCAGGAATCTTGACGATTCTATAACTTCGAATACATGCTCTGTCCCATTTGTGGAGTACTTACTTTTCTTAATATGAAACCATACAGGCTTATATGACTTTAGAATAAAAGAAACTAAGATCTTGTGTTCATCACGTTGCACCCTCTTCTAGGTCTGTTCAAAACATTGTCTATAGCATTCTTTCTTATTTGACTGAAACTGGATTTTTATTACATGAACTGAACGTAATTGGATGTGATGAAACTGTTACCAATACGGGGTGGAAAACAGGTGTCATTCGCCAAATTGAAAAACAAGCTAAAAGACCAACTACAGTGGGGTGTGTGCCACTTATACTTTAATGAATTGCCATTCCGGCATCTGTTCATAAATTTGGATGGTGAAAAGACTGGGCCAAAATCATTTAGTGGTCCGATTGGCGCACAACTCAGTAAATGGGAGAAACTCCCAGTAATAAATTTTAAGTGTTGAGTGTGAGATTCCGGAAATTAAACGGAAAATAAACGACGAAATAAATAACGAAAGATAAATCAATTTCCTCAAAAAATCATTTTTATTACCAATTCATATTATTTGGGAATAAATCTATCAAAATTTTCGCAAACAAAAATTAAATGCAATAATGCATATTTAGTCAAATTATACCATATCATAAGCATTTTGAAATACTATCGTAATAGTACAAAGATAAAATGAAATTTCGTATATAAAAGCAAACATAATATTTTAAAATATTAAAAATTGGTAAATCATTTAAATCACATTTGATGAAAGTTTTGAAAAACATTTTAAACTTACCATTCTCATCTTGAGGAATCCTGAATAATTCATATTTTGCAGAGATTATCGATTAACTGAACTAAATTTCAATTCCTTACAAGAGGTGTTTCATAATTGCAAATTTGTGTTAAAAATTATTTCAAGATTACATAATATTTATAATAATGAATTAAGAAAGATAAGGAATAATTAAAATAGAATGCTTTTTCCCTTATATACATCTAAAAAAAGTTTACATTTAAAAATTGTTTTTATTAAATTTGTTTTTTCTTAAAACTATGCTGTAAATGGTTTTGTCAATAACGTGTTAAATAAAGACATTAAATTTTATTTCTAAGCGATAAGGAGTCATATTATAAAATCATATATCAGTGATTTAACTTCACTTTTTAGGAAAAGGTAAGGATTGATGTTTTTCTACGTGACATTTGAAGGACCAATAATTAAAACACATTCACTCTAAAAGCTTCCCAAACTGATTTAGGATTTGGAAAATTGGAAATTGTCGGAAACATTAGTCAATTCATTAAATTTTAGCCAATCTCAGAAATTAAAATTCATGAAAAATATCAAAAACTTGACCGAATTTTTACCGGCCAAATAAACATTCAGAAAAAAAATAAAAATAGCTTCGACTAAAATATTTTACCTCAAACAATTTTAAAATATGGTAAAACCCACCGAATCTTACACAGTAGATTTACTACTTTCTGAGTTTGCTGCTTATATTGCTGATAAGGTACTTTATTTTATATTCTTTTTATTTAATAAAAAATTCTTTTCTTATAAATTAGGTATTAAAAATACTAGTTGAAATTCAATTAATCACAAAGACTTTAATCTCGAATCAACTATCGTGAGATATAATGAATGGTGTATCAGTTTTGTTAGTTAAATCCATTTACTAAATTCCATCTATGTTATTCTCTTATATATAAATCACTTACAGTACTCTCAATTTTCTAGTTTATTTTTTTTCGTACAAAGGAAATATAGACATTCGCAATTCTATTTTATTTCTTACAAACATTTGCGCTTTCCTCAAAAATAAATTCCCTTAAAATTGTTTATATTTCTCCCCTAGTCTAAGAAAGAAGCGTGTGTTTTTCATACAGAAACATATGTCTCTCTATGTGAAAAGAAGTCTGTTAACCTGTTGCATTGTCATTACAAAATGTATCATCAAATCAATCACCGAATGTCACTATAATTAGAGTTAAAAATGACGAAAGAAATTAAACGCTACATCTGGCCTTTACAGTCTATTTCAGAATCATTTATCTAGTAAAGAGTGGTAAAATTATTGGAACATGTGTCAGAGAGATTTTGCTATAGAAGTGGGAGCCTTGCTTTATAAAGGAGCCTATTTTCTCTTGTTCAGTGTGGATTGAACAGGATACAACTGAATTCCGAAGGGGATGTTCTAAATATTCCCTTTTTATTCTTAGTCATTTCTGAAGGTTACCAGTTTAGGACGCAACAGGTTAATTTATCTCTCTTAAAAAGGATACCATTTTTGTGAAAAAGAATTGTGAAGAATTATAATCCAAATGTTTATCAAATAGCTAGTAAAAGGAATATAAATAGCCATGACAAATTTCATTTCCTGACTACGGTGCTCCAGATTATTTTATAATTAAATAAATTGTTTGAATATATTGAGCAAAATTACATTAAAAACAAAAATATTATGAACCCCTACTATCGGGGTAACAATTGAAAAAATCCCATTATGTTCTCCATGGAGGACTGTTTCATTCAACTAGCGACCCCAGTCTCTACCCCTGGGTCACGCTCCAGTGCGCTTTCGACCACCAACTGTGAGGAGAAAAAGGGAGAAGGCGGACGAGTCCATTTCACGAATCCACATGTCAACAAAACCTCCGTATACAAAGGTAGTAAGATTTTGAGGGCCGCTAGGAGTCAGAGGGTTAAACTACGAAACACAAATCGCCTCTTATTGTTTTCACTTACGAGAGAATTAACAGAAGCGGGAAATCCCACTTGCGAGTTTTGCCGTGACCTTCGAGGCTTCCCCATCCCTTGCGATGAATTACACGGTGCAAATTCTTATACGGCGAAAAGAAAAGAAGGTGCTACAACGTGTAAGCAAGTACACGAGATAATCAAACGAAAAGCATTCTCTCTCATTAGTTTCTGTGCTAGAATTCACATGGAGAAATGGACTAATAGATTTCACTTCAACATTTTTTCAAACATTTGAAAGAAATCTACAAATTTAGTATTAAGACCACATACCAAATTTCCTCCATTGAACTTTGGTACTGCAGATTTATAAAAAAACAGTACAAATTGCATATTTTTATCTTCGTAGTTGCTCATTATAGGTCTGCCAGACGGGTAGTTTTTGTACTAAACTTTGTCTAAACGATAAAAAATAAGCATCCTTGTGCGTGAAATAATTATCCCGCACAGAATTTTACAATCCAGATATTTTTTTATGGTTTCTTAAAATCCCTACGATTTTTTTTCTCTTCTTCGTAGTTAGTTGTGGAAAAAAATTAAGTATTCATGTAGCTTTGAAAACAGGAATAAATACGTTTGCAGTGAAAATGAGATATCACCTTCACATAATTATTAATCATTATTAATTAAATTATAACTATGCACTATTTAATTTGAAACATACAACATTTTATATCGCGTTTCAGTTCAAGTTGTAGGCTCTCCTCGACTCAGAACCTTGTTCAGGTCCGACTAACAAGCCGCAAGTGGCAATTACATTTTTCAGCACTATTTTCATTCAAACATTTTACAAAAATTTTTCCAACAACACAAATATTCAATCTATGTAAATGAAAAGATTTTCCTTTGTGTGAGGTGTAGAGCAAAAATCTTAAAAAGAGCAGACAGACGTAGACAATCTAAAATATTTTATTTGAATTTAAAACGATATAGTAAGATCTTCAAAAGTAACATCCACTGCTTGGTCATGAGAGAAAGTTACAAGCAAAGGCAGTGCGTGTTGACAGTAAGGAAATACATCGTAAAAAGAGAATGTTAGAACATCGTGTCTAGTTTTTATAGCAGTTTAGAAAAATGGTAAGTCCCACACGCTGCAGCAGGTTGAATCAAAACTTCTTCGAGTTAAAATGACATGTGATCTAATAATAGAACTTAAATAGAAAAAAAGAAAAAAATAAGGTAATTTAAAAGTGTTTTTAACTAAACATTAGGTACCGTTAAAGAAGATTAATTTTAAAGAAGATTAAAATGTTGATATCATTACAAAAATACGCTGCAAAAGTAGCCATCTCCACTTTTTAAAAATACGGATTTTCAAAGATTATATGTCCATTTCACCCTCTGAACACCTCGGCATCATGAAAACAAGAATACATAGTCGAAACGCTTCGAATGCATTGCAGTTTATTTTTCAAATCTCATTTTGACTAGATGTGACAGAAAATCCACTTTTCTCAAAACTTTTCTTATTTGGTGAAGGTTACTTTTGCAGCTACACGAGACATATATATTTTTATACTTCGTACTTAATGTGTATATGCATAATATGGACTCTAATTTAAGTAATTTATACATAAATACCACCTGAAATTAAGTTTTATTTTAAGTGGTTGTAAGTGGAGATGGGTGAGGAGTTGGGCATGCCATCGGTACTCCGCAATGTTATTCTGAAAATAGAAGAATAAGAGATTTCTAGAAATTCTAGATTTCTTTCCTCTGTTCTGCGCTACACTACAAAAGAAATGATTGACCATTGGAGTCTTTTTGCTGTACCATTGTCTAACATATAAAATGAAATATTTGCAGGCTTCAATGAAGATTATGTTTCGAATAAGGATTTCGGTAAATTTCGAAAATACTGTGTTTTCCAGGAACAACAGAGGTACCGAGAGTGTTTTCAGTTGAATGACCAACGATGATAAAACAAAATTACATATTGAAATCTTAAAGTGTATGCTCATTATCAAATATAATTTTGACATTTCTTGCATAGAATCTTATCAAAACAGCGAAAAAATTAATTGATGCTGAAATCAATACATTCTTCAGATATATATGAGAAAAAAATTAGTAAAAGGTTAAATGAAATGTTATACAACTAAATTTGTTTCGTAAGATTACATATGTTTTATCAATATCTCATTATCCTTATTTAGTTTTAGTTATACATATTTAGTTATACATATACCCAATTTTTTTCAATAAGTGTGTCGTATTTCCGCCTTAATAATTAAAATAGCTGAACATAAGTAAATATAATTAAAATAAGTTATGTTTTTCGACAGTAATAGTGGAAGATAAATTAATATCTTTTAAAATGATTTTTATTACCAAGTCATATTACTCGGGGAAAAATCTATCAACATTCGGAAACGTAAACATTTTAATGGAAAATGCATATTTTCTCAGAATATTCCGTATGATAAACATCTTAAAATGTTACTGAAAAGCACAAAAATTAAATTAAATTTTAAAATTTAATATACGAAAGACAAGTTAAATTTGAAAATATTTCGATTTGGTAATTCGTTTAAATCACATTTCTTAAAAGTTTTGAAAAATATTTTAAAAATACCATTCTTATCTCGAGAAATGTTGAATAATAAGTTATTTGTAGAGATCATCGATTTATTCCTGACGTACTTGGCATAATTCTACAATGTAATAAAACAAATCAAAATATGATATCCGGAACACACAATCTGCAACAATAATATTTCCATTTACCCATATCAAACATGCCGTCATTAACATTGGTTTTCGGTGAAAATGGGGGAGTGACTCGAAGCAGTTATTTCAAATTTCCACACATAGGAGCTCTGCTATCGTTTATCACACGGAAGTATGAATCCTTTGCATATCCTCTACTTTAGTTACATCAACAAGTCAAGAATAAAACTTAACTTGGCTCGTTATAATAATATTACTTTTTTGTCAATCATTCAGATATTGCGAAAAGTGAAAAGTCTGTATAATGGAGCCTATATCCCTAAAGAGGGCTTAATTTCAAGTATTGATTTTGTAGTGTTGCCCGGTTCAACTGCTGAAACTTGATTACTTCTCTGGGCTATGAGAAGGACGTTGAGAGTGTGTAAATAGTACTTCGCATTTTTTCACTTCCACAACTGTTCTGATTTTTCTCCGACATTACTAGTAATCCAATCTTAGAATCGCGCATTTTAATATTCACGTTTCCACATCACATCCGTACCAATTGACAATAACACTTATTTTTATTTACCAGCCCAGAAATTAAAGTCAAGGCTATATATTAAAGAAATGTTTAAGCTTGCAATTTCTTATAGAAATAAAATAATTTAAAATTTTATATAGAATTTTTTGCAATATTAAAAGTGGTAACACTTAATTTAAATATTTCAAATGTTTACTCTTAACTACGCGAAGGTGACATTTCTATTTGACTCGAACTTTGAGCATAAAATCAGTTCCAAAAGATGTGTTGGCCAGTGTAATTTATGAAGCACTTGTTCCTAGATTATAGTCCATGAATACTTTTTGAAAAATAATATAATTTGATCTGTAGAATAATATTTTCAGACCCTTCGACTAAAAATGCAGCTTAAATTCGAAATAAAATTTTTTATTTTTTACTGGTGTAAATTTAGCCAAACGTTTATAGCGAGTTCAAATAGATAGAGTCACCGGAAATTTAACGTGATTGCAAACGTATCAAATAATAGCCGCAAATAAGAATTCAAAGTCCATAGAGAGAATTCTTTTCTTTCCATAGTCAATTTCTCTCCCCGGGATATATAATTATATATTC
>BGPR01022301.1:0-25532 GCA_013235015.1 Araneus ventricosus | reverse complement strand
ACGGAGAGCGGCAAGAAGATCGACGCCGCCTGCCACTGTTCCTTGGATCAGGAGCCCGTCCCTGTGCGCAGGACCAGGAGCCGAACACGAACCTCTCCCTTGGGGAGCCATGCCCCTCTCTTTCACTTCTGACCGACCCTGGGAGAGGAGAATTCCGCAGAGGTGGATTTTACGCATCACTTCTAAATCTCACCGGAGAGTGTCGGTGTGGCAGCGGCACTTGCGTACAGTGTCGTTGTGTGGCACTTGCGCTGCAGTGTCGATTATTGACACTTGCGCAGTGTCGATTGTGTGGCACTTGCGCAATGTCGATGACGTAATGGCACTTGCGTACAGTGGCGATTGTGGCACTTGCAGCCGCAGTGGCGTTGTGGCAGTTGCGTACAGTGGCGATTGTGTGGCACTTGTGTACAGTGGCAAATGCGTACCGTCATTAACTATAAATCAATAAGCTGTGACAGTTGTTTGTGTGATTGAAAACAATAAGTCTTCTAGATACATTATTAAATGACAATGAAATCTACTGTTGACAGAAAAAATACCAATCAAAGGTTTTGAACTGTACAATAGCCATGTAGATTCATTGATATGTTAACTAATTCAGAAAAAATTCCCTCATATTTACATAACTCGCTCTAAAATACCAATAACTTTAATTTCTAGATAAACAAATTCGATTTTGAGGTCCGCTTCGTCAAATATTCTTGCATATGTTTATATAAATTCTCATAAACCTACGACTGACATCACTGACTGAACACCCGCTTGTCGATGAGCCAACAGATGACTAATTAGGCGTTAATGGCTTGTACACAAATGCTACAGTATGCAAGTGGCAAAAAATACTCCAGTGGCGTAGCAAGGGTAAGTGGCGCTCAGGCATAATATCATTTTAGTACCCCCAGTACATAATTTGCTTAATTTCTCCAAGAAACCAGTACTTTCCGTCCAGATCCGGGTAATAGTTTTTTCCTCATTCTTCAATAGTCTTCTCAGTTGAGTCAATACTTCGTCCCATTCCCACAATCATGTGTATTTTCATAATATCGTAACTTCTATATCGAACATCCTCTTCCTCCTGCAATGGGGAAATTAATTCCACCCAAACTTCTGCCTCCAAAGTCTTCCATCCTTTTTCCTTTGACGATGGAAGGTCTCGTTTCACCAGATCAACATTCAACTTCGCCTCCTCTTCAGCCCATCATCCCCCCTAACGAACTCTAGTTAGCTGTAGTCGTTCTTTCAGGACTTTCTTCCAAGATCCACCATGTTTTTTCCTTCAAATGAGTTCCATCAGCTAACTCTTCTTCAAAATCGAACTTTTAAAACATTTATTGCGGCCCATCCATCTGTTCTTGACGCATTTTATGTTATTTTATTACTATATTAATTTGTTTCATCTTTTCCTTTCATTTTCTGTTTTTTTTTTTAATGTATTTTTTACTCTTCGTATATTTTTTCCATTGCATTTTAGTTTTTATTTTCAGCTATTTCATGTATACTTTAATACCTTTGTGTTTTCAAGGTTTTATTTTTCTGTGTTTTCCAAAATATTTTTTTTATAATGTATGTAAAATAGCAGTAGCTCTAATGCTCTGTAAATATTTGTAAACTTGTTGCGCGTTTTAATTGGCAACTGATGTGAGATTTGTCAAGTTTTAAGAGGTCACCTCGGGTGTTGTGATTTTCTCCCACTTACATGTCGAGTCACTGCTTAAATAACTATATAGTTTATAGTTGCAGGGGCATGGATTGGTGTTATGTTATATAGTAATGGTTAATGACGCCCAGACATGAAACTTTTCGTCCACTAGGTCATATTTGACTTAGAAAGGGACACAAACACTAAGGGATTTCGTTCGAATGACGCTCACATGAGACTGGCGCAGAGAGGCATCTATGCCTCCCCACTTACCAACCCCTCGCTACGCCATTGAATTTTAACTATTAATTTTATTGAGAAAAAATTCTAGTGTGTTCTGCGTAAAAAAGAGTGCATTTGTGTTACTGGGATTAATGTTCGTGATAGATGGATGAAATTCAAGATGTCTTCTGTAGATGGAATTCTCACCGGAGATGAGAGACATGTGGAGCAAATTGAGCTACCCCTCTTGCCAGAAGCATCCGTGGTCCAGTGCAGAAGAGCTGCCGGTAACTCAGATACTGAATAAAGCAGGTATGATCCTTACGTGCAGGTCGTGTGGCGCACGAGGGCGCCGGTCAAATTGTTAACCATACGCCATTAGATAGGGTGGGTCAAGTGTTGGCCATAAGCCATTTTCCCCTAATATCGCCACTGCATAGAAGTATATATTGGGCATTTTGCACGACGGCACCGACCAGGCATAGGTAGTCAATAGCCATCACCGACCAACGTACCCAACTCCACCCGAGGTGGTACCTTCCTTCGGAAGAGATAACTTAACACACTCAATTATTATGCTCATAGCAAGAGAGGGAATTTGAGAACCCGCTTACTCTTATCCGGAACTTCTATCCGCGCACTTTCGTGGTGCCTCCCCGGTGGGGAAAGATGAGAGATATAAGAAGAAAGTTCTGCAAGAAATATACAGTTTATTATTATCTTCAACGACTGATCCTTGCATATATTGCTAATTAGATTTCAAGCTTTCTTGCATTTGTGTTGTGGATACATATTTCAAAGTGTATTTTATATCTACAGTTATGAGTCAGAAAGAACTCAATTTATCTTTATTTTACAATAAAACGATAATGATACTATTATTGAGACCCCAGTAGACAGACGGTCTAATTTCAACTCGTCAAGAAATCAGCAAGCTTTATGGAATAGATATTCATCGAAAATCCGTTTAAGGAAGTTAGGCTATACAAAAGTACCTGCGAAAAAAAATACTTCGGTTTTAAAAGGGAAAAGGAAGATAGATGCACCATTTCTGGATTTCTACTTAGTTTATATCATTTTTATTTATTAACGTCTGGTAGTCACAACAGTACTTTTTTTCTGTTCGTGATATAATAAGTTTCCATTCTTAAAATTTACTATGCCACTTTCTGAATATTTGTATTTGTATTTTTTGCTCTACTAGGGACAGGGGTATTGTATACTATTTATTGGCAGCGCAAACAGATCAGTATGTTGTATTTTACATATATTTTTTAGCTCTAATCTTCTATTCTGTTACGGACAACATCACTGGACGACGGTATGTTCCTAACTACAACAAGTCTGACCTCGACTTCTTGGGACTATTCCTTTACAGACACCACACTCCAGTTCTCTCCTCCACTCTGTTCGGCCCTCCACCACCACAACAACGACCACTTCTGTGCTGGCCTCGATTCCCTCCTCCATCGGAATGTCAGTAGTGCTGCGCAGTTGCAGTGTCTTAATAACTATGGTTATCGATCTACAAATAAACACACCTGCTTCTTTCCCGTTATCTCAACTGTTTTCGCATTTCGGCTATTTCAGCTCACACAGACTTCAAATCATGGGACCCTTTAAGGATCTCACAGGGGTGGCGTTGTGCGAAAATAACCGGTTTTCAGTTAATCAGGTTTTACTCCGGTTTAACACCAGCGGTTATAACCGCTCAAATAACCGGTTTTCGGTTATTCAGGTTTTTTTCATTTCAGTTTAACCTGGCGGTTACAACCCGCTCATAGTAACAGTTTAGAAATAACCGGTTTTAGAAATAACGGGTTTTTAGAAATAACAGGTTTTAAATAACGGGTTTCGGTTTCAGGTTTTGCCTCCAGTTTAAACTGGCGGGTTATAATCGCGCAAAATAACCAGTTTTCGATTATTCAGGTTTTTTTTTCACCTCCGGTTTAACCTGGCGGTTATAACCGCTCATAATAACCGGTTTTAGAAAAAACGGGTTTCGGTTTTCAGGTTTTTTTTTCGCCTCGGTTTAAACTGGCGGTTATAATCGCTCAAAATAATATTTTCGATTATTCAGGTTTGTTCACCTCCGGTTTAACCTGGCGGTTACCGCCGGTTTAAATCGCTGGGCTTTCGGTTTTCAGGTTTTCCGCCTCCAGTTTAACCTGGCATTTATAACCGCTCATAATAACCGTTTTTCTATTATTCAGGTTTTTTTCACCTCAGCTTATCCTGGCGTTTATAACCGCTCTTAGTAACAGTTTTAAAGAAATAACCGGTTTTAGAAATAACGGTTTAGAAATAACGGGTTTCGGTTTTCAGGTTTTTTTTTTCGCCTCCGGTTTAAACTGGCGGTTATAATCGCTCAAAATAACCAGTTTTCGATTATTCAGGTTTTTTTCACCTCGGTTTAACCTGGCGGTTATAACGCTCATAATAACCGGTTTTAGAAATAACGGTTTTTTGGGTTTCAGGTTTTTTTTTCCGCCTCCGGGTTTTAACCTGGTGGTTATAACCGCTCACTGTGTGGTTTTAGAAATAACCGGTTTTAGTTCAATTTTAAAAAAAACAAACGCCCTTTTTTAGACAAAATTTTTTATTAATATTGTTCTGACAGAAAATCAATCCATCGGTCGATGTTTATCTGTTCATAAGACTCTTGCAGTAATCCTCCAACCAACAGACGCGTCGAGCGGTTGTTGGTGGTAGCTAAGATGATGAAATTCAAAGCTTCATAGCGGTAAATTTTAGTCTAATCGAATCTAAAATAGAGCCTATTTTCCGATCTGGTTTTTTTTTTTTGTCCAGGACCGTGGATTTAAAAAAAAATTTTACCGGTTATAACCGGAGAAAAAATAACCGAAAAAACCGGTTAATCAGACCAAAAGAAACAGTTTTCAATTAAAACCGGTAGGTTTTCCCATCCTAGGGAGGGTTTCATTGTTGGACTGGCAGCTTGTGATGTAACGGGTAAATAACATGAAGCCTGAAGCCTTTGTTGAGTCGTGGTTTAGTAAATTGGTTTACACTTATGCATTTACTACATGCAAAGGCAACAGTCCACCGCAAAATACCTATTGTCATGACCTCATTTTCTTTAGTACTCTCTTGGCCTCGTAAGAAATAGCAGGTGTTTACGTTCGTGCTGATCTGTTATATCAGTCAACTTTCATGCCTAGAAAAGTCTTTTCTGTTTAATGCCTGATGAATGTGAAAACCAGCAGATAAGCCGCTCGAGTCCCTGAATTATGCTGGAAATATCCTTAACAAATATTGAATTTCCAGACACAAACGGTACACTAATACTTGCCTCAAAGTTTTATTAAATCTTATCAGTGCTCGTAGGGAATTGTCATTTTTTTCTCCGTTTCAATTATTTCATGTAGATTAAAATTAGTCACATAATCATCAAAAACATAGGCGAAAATTTCTTAACCGTGGAGAATAGCGGGAGTCTGACAGACACCACGAATTTTATTTGGTTGCTGAGCGCATTTGCAAAAGAAAGTTTGCGCTTTCTTTCCCCAATAAAAAAGTGGCGCAACATATAGTAAATTACAGATAAACGTATGAAATAAAAAAAGGAGATTGACCAAAATGTGTACGATTATTAAACGAGTCGGAACCCTTATACCGACAATGTTAAATTGGCCCTTTTCGATGTAACTTTTTCTCAAAGTCTGTTATAGATACATCTATTATGTTATAGATACATGTTTGAAATTTTTTTATGCAAATTAAAGTATACGTTTCTCATGATGATATTGAAATGAGATTTTAGTTAATTTTTAAATTTTATAAATTTACAAAATATTTAATTAGACATAGTGAGAATTTTACCTACTTTGACACAAAAAATTTGTTAAGAAGTAAATTTTTTTGAGGTTTTAAAAGATCATTTCAGTATAATGAAAGGTGTACTGCTTGTACAAAAAAAATTCAATATGTATATAACAAATTTGATTAAGGTACATCGAAATGATAATTAGCATTGTCGGTTTTATTTCTAAAAGATTTGTAAAAAATAAGTTTTGCATTTTTTTAAAAAAGCGCATTTCATTATAACAAGAAAGGTGTACTTTACTTGTATGAAAAATTCAAACATGTCTTTATCTATAATAGATTTTTTGAGAAACGGTGCATCAATATGGCCAATTTAACATTGTCGGTATGGGGGGGTTCCGACTCCCAAGGATTAAAGCGGGTGGTCTGTGCAGACATACGACCTACGATCAGAAGGTACGAACTTTCCAGGGTTAAAGGAAATATATGTTAAGGTATAATATTGAAATCTTTGCAAAATTCGCTTAGTCATTGTTAATATGGAATGGTTCAGCTTATCATCAATTTTTTGCTTGTAAATTATTCATCAAAGAGTATTTCTTCCTCTGCAGACCACCAGCATGTTGGGACGGCGTGACCTGAGCGCCCCTCGCAGCTACTCTTCCTACTGCGACCCAGCAGCTACCTCCCTAGACTCGCAGAGCTCAGAAGGGCCCAACTGCCACTCCTACATTATGTCCCTGAAGCAGCAGCTGCGGGACGAACTCAGATCCGTGACGGAACAGAGGTGAGGAAGAATTTTCCTTTAAGCCGGAAAGAAAATCTCTGAATTTTCATCCATTAGTGTTAATGGATTAGTTTCTTTTTTGACGTCGTTGTAAATTTAATGATCGTCGACTTGGCCTACTATCAGGGCTACTTGGATGGCAAAAAAAATCGATTAGTTCCACTAATTAGGTTTGAAATCAATCGATTAAGTAGTACATCCGTCACATGGAAGCTGTTTCAGGCCATCATCATCATGAGGGAAGCTCTTTCTCTGAAATATCACTGAGGTCAATCCTAGTTTTGTATCTCTTGAAAATGCCAGTAGTGGTTATAAACTTCAGAAAATTGTGAGGGTAGAAGATAGTAAGAGTGACTGAGAACCATGGCTACTCCTAGACTCGAGAAGGGCTCAGAAGGGCCCAAGCTACCCTCTACATCATGTCCTGAAGCAGCAGCTGCGGGGACGAACTCAGATCCGTGACGGAATAGGGTGAGGAAAGAATTTTCCTTTAAGCCAGAAAGAAAATCTCTGAATTTTCCTCCTGTAATTGTTAATTGATTAATTTCTTTAAGACGTCGTTGCAAATTTAATGATCTCGTCTGACTTATCTAATCAAGAATTTATGGATGCCAAAATCGATTAATGATTCACTAATTAAGTTTGAAATATAATCGATTAAGTAGTACATCATCAAGGACTGTTTCAGACCAGCATTATCATGAGAGCTCTTCCCCTCTGAAATATCACTAGAGATTAATCTGGTTTTTTTTGTCTCTTGAAAATATACCAGCTGGGTTATCCTTTAGAAAAGTATTTGGTAGAGATAGTAAGGGTGACTTCGAACCAGCAGTGGTATCTTAGACTCGCAGGACTCAGAAGAGCCCACGCTACCTCACCATCATGTCTAAACGGCAACCTGCGGATCGAACTCAGATCCGTGACGGAATGAATATTAGGAAAATTCTTCTGACTAATCATCCCTGTTCCACGGTCATTGGCTTGTGATTAGTTGACCGAGTACTCCGCTGATCTTCTTTCGTGGGAACGCAATTCGTCGTTGCTCGATGAGGAATTGGTTCAAACCATTTCGGTGAAATGTCACATTCGGTCTGTAAATGCGGGGCATCAAAGCCAACGAGTCGATGGACGAAGCTTCAGTACAGTTTTCTATGGGCTGTTGCAGTGGCCAACACGCAGGGCCACCCAGTGGACTTTGCAAGGTTCAGTACTCAGGCCCCGCGTTTCTAGAAAACTGGGCCGCTGATCGACTCTGAAAATGAAAATTCGTTGTTTGAATTTATTTAACGAAGGTAAAATTTTTTTTCGTTGAGGTGCCTTCCAGGACGCATATTACCAACCTTTACGGGAATAGGAACAATGGAGAAATTTCAAGCATGCTGATTGGTTGTTTCAGCAACGTCACGTATGACGTCAGATTATTACTTGTTATTATTTACTTTTTTATTACTTAAATTGTAATATCAGAAAGAAATAGGAAAAAAAAAGTTTGTTGATAAATTGAAAAGTCAAGTATAAAATAATTGACAGTGCAAAATATTCACATTGAAAATTAATGGTTTTCAATTTAAATTCAAATGAAAGACTTCATTTTAATTTAAAAAGAAAATTTTGGATATTTAATTAAAACAGAAGTTATTATATTTTGCTTGCTCCAGGGTAAGCGCCACTATTTGTTTTGTTTCACACTCAATATTTCAAGCCATTCTGTCAAGCTCAAATTTGTTGTAGAAAGATTGAAATTCATTGGGAAATAACAAAGGTATTTTCGTTAGTACAATTCGTTTAAAAATCGTATTCATCAGAGGATAAACTTTTTTTTTAAATGTACTTTGATCACCACTTTAAGGTAACTAGTCAATAAGTTTATGACATCATACGCACGACACTTAGCTGAAACAACCAATCAGCACGCTCGAAATTTCTCATTAATCCCTATTCCTGTAAAGTTTGGTATTATGCTTCCAGGACACAATATTACAATATTTATTTAAAATAATTTATTTGCATTTACCACAAATTTTGGAAACAGTTCTGAAAAATTATACTGACCTCATCAATTTACCGTCATCCACAGAAAAGATCTTCCTCTCAAGATTACAAGAATAAAAAACTACTTGCGACCTATAGATCGAGAACGATTTACCTCCTCAGCGAATCCTATTGAATCCGAATTGGCAAAAAATTAAATTATGATAATATTATCAACAATTTGCTATAAACCAATACAGAAAAATGAAACAAAAATCACGCATTGTGAACTATTCTAGTAAGCTGCAATACCAAATTGTATTTATAAAGCGATTATTTTTGTTATTTGATTTCTTATCCATTGTTTATTATCATGAAATATTAACTTTAGAAAAATAATTTACTATCATTTCCATGCACTATACGCAGTTGTATAATGCAATAAATTGCAAGATGAAACAAATGATTTTGCTGTCCGATTTTTGTTTCAAGGCCCTGGGGTCTTTGCACCGAGCTAGCTTTTGTTCGAGCCGGCTCTGTGTGTACACGCGTTGTAGCAAAAGGAGTAGTCTAGTTGTATTCCGAATGACAATAAATCCCAAGTGCGATCTCGAGTAGCCAAGCCATGGACCATAAGTGCTTTCCCGAAAGAATCTCTGACTTTCCCTCTTTTTAATTGTTAATGGAATAATTTCTTTGTGACGTCGTTGAAATTTAATGATGTCATGTGACACAGTCTAACGTAATGCTACTTGGATAGCAAAATCGATTAAATTCCACTAATTAACTTTGAATTCTCATCGATTAGAGTTCATCCTCAGGAGCTGTTTCGAACCCTTCTTGAGTAAAGCGTTTCTTTTAAAATTGCTCTGAGATAGAATCGTGCGCTTTAGAACTTTCTATTACAGAAAACAGGAGAGAGTTGTTACAGCTTCATCTAGAATTTTCTGTGACTTTTTGAAGTGTCAACGTGGTCATCAACTTTAGAACAGTAGCGTAGTTATGATATTATGTATAATGAAAGTACTTTGTGTTTTCGTGTTTTGTTCTCTTTTTACTCTCGTATGAAGTATACAAAGAGAAAATATTGTAATCATCAAAAAATTCGAACTCGAGTTTTTGACGAATCCTCACGTTTTAGACCTCCCTAGGTCGAAAAACACAATTTTGGAATTATGTCTGTGTGTCTATGTGTCTGTCTGTGAACTACGATAACTCGAAAACTATAAGGGAACTGCGAACAAAATTTGGTATGTGGTCTTTTAAACATAATTTGCAGGTTTCTATCAGAATTTTGGACAAAATCCGTCAAGCATAGTTGTCTGTCTGTCTGTATGTCCGAAGTCATGTGAACACTATAATAAAAAACTTGAATAGCTAGATGGATAAAATTTGGTACACAGTTTATCGTCATGGTATAGGTCCGTATAAAATTTTGGGCCAAAATCCGTCAAAGGATTGACGACTGTCTGTCGGCCTGTATAATTTACCATTGAAACCAATCCGCTATCCACGCGCATGTGCGTACAGGGAAGCATCGTCTGTGCTCCAAGAAAGGAGCAGATTACGTCAGTTTGTCCTTGAGACGGCAAAAGTGAAACCTAGCAGTATTGCGATAGATGCGTTTTTAATCGGTACACATCTCTTTGTTCTTTACTAGATATTTTTCAATCACTATAATGAAAAACCTTCTGATAGTCATTAGTTCTGGATAACGTGGTTTCCCGAATTTTTTTTTAGCCTCTCGGGGGGAGGAGAAGCGACACCTTTGAAGTATACGGCAGGGGAGAACTCCCGCTGGTTGCTCTATTGAAGCGTTTTCTCAGATTCTGACTTCTACTCACTCGCTAAAGTGATGTACATTTAACTAAAGAGCTAGAACATCGATCTCATACTCCCATGCTTGTAACCATAGCGGCCATTGAACGGTTGGATGAATGAAAACGCTTTGCTTTATTAAGATCACTAAGGAACGATATTGCAGATTGGCTTGTTACAGTGCCTACGAACACACAAACAACAAAATAAAAGAAAACAAACATACGATATAAGAAAACATACAAGCAACTAATTGAAGGCTCTCGATACACATGGAATACAAATGAAAAGCAAAAAGAGAAAAAAATAGGAGAATAAAATATTTAAGACGATCATTATAATGACACTTTTTTCTTTAGCGAAAATGTGTGACCGGACTTAGGAAAGAGAGAAAAATGGGTTCATCGATAGTCTCTTGCATTGATGGAAAGTTCATGGTCCTTTAAAGAGGGATAACTTATCTTCATCTGCGTGGGGGCTGTGTGTATTTTCTCCTCGTATTAGATTGAGGCACATCATTTTAAAGTATTCTGACAGTCTGTGTCTACTCTTTAATTGCCACTACATGCGAAATTTTCAAACTACTTTATGTTTATTAGCAGTTATGTTTGTTTGGTTCCGAATCCACATGATCAATTATTTCAAACCTGGATTAGATTCTGAAATTGCGGTGACGCTTGATTTGTTGGATTATATTTTGGTGATTCATTTATGTTTTAGAAGCTTAATATATTTATCGTTATTTAATGCACATTTTACACATCGAATGACCTTCTACTCGTTATGGTCTGTGATGATAGTTTAAGTTACTCTGTATGTTGACTTTCAAAGCAATGAACTCGTTAGAAAGAATGTATTTGTTGTACACTAGCATTTGCAGAAACATATCGTCCGACAGCTGCAATATTGGCACAATTCAAAATCACGATTTTTTTGAGTTTTGACCGATTCCCATCATCGCAAAATCGTCTTTTTTGCGGCATAAGCGAATTCGTATGAATCCCTTTTAGTGACGCCTTTTCTTAATCCACCAATTAAGCATTGCGATTCCTGCATTTCAACGAAATCTTTATACACCTTATCTTAAAACTCCATTTTCAGAGCTGTGCCCAGTATTGCAGCTGAAGATCGATGTTGGATTATGGATCTGGGGTATAAACGTTTGATTGACCACAATGCCAATTCTAGACGCCGCATCACCGGCCCTGATCTTTCTGGGCTGCTCTCGCACTCGTCTTGGACCGACACACATACGGCCCCCTCCAGCTGGGCTCGTCCACCTCCCCTAGCAGAGGGGCAGTCTTCAACGGGAAGCAGTGCCTCCTGGGCAGACACAGGAGGCACGCGCCTCCGACACCAAAATACTCCACCATCTTCCGACCTCTGCTTCCTTCGGCAGAGGGCTACGTGGTATTTTCCTTTCACCCAGTGCGCCTAGCGTCCTCATTTTAGTCAGTTGCATTTCACTTCGTGTTAATACAGCCGATCCCATTCCATTGTTTCATTTTCTCTTTCTCTAAGCGGGGTTTACACCCGAACAGTAAAACCGACAGCAAGATGGCGCTGTCAAGTTCAGACAGAGACTTGCCGTGGCAGTTAAATAAAACTTTTATGCTTCTGCGCATGCGTCATCTCTTACTGTCGGTTTTACTGTTCGCGTGTAAACCCCTTAACAAGGCAACTTGTACTCCCAAACTCTAAGCAATTTTCAACAGGCATATACCACCAGTTAAGCTAGATTTTGAAGTCAAAAAAGCTGTCATTTGAAATTTTTGATTTTTTCCTTTGATTTAATTTTGAGGTACAAGTAATTAGAATAGAGTTTTTTCATATTTAATATATTTTAAAATCTTTTAATATTCATGTAAAAAGTTTAACAATTTTCTACAGATT
Organism: Araneus ventricosus; assembly: GCA_013235015.1. NCBI lineage: Eukaryota > Metazoa > Arthropoda > Arachnida > Araneae > Araneidae > Araneus > Araneus ventricosus. Next base: position 13,413 of record BGPR01022301.1, on the reverse strand, counting down.
ATTTTTGTATTTTTCTAAAAAAAAAAATTTTAGAAACGTCCCAAGAATGTTTTGTCTCTCAATTTAATTTTACACACGTCACGGTTAACCTAATCTTCGTGTTTAAAACATAATTTATAAGAAATTTATTTCATTCTATGCCTTAAATTAATTTGGACAACAATGGATTAAGCTTCTATCTCTCTTACTCGTAATTTTAATTTGTTTCAATATATGTTTAATTATCTAAGATTAACAATGGTACAATTAAAAGAAAAAAAAAAAATCTATCCTCTCTCCTATGAAATAATTTACAATGGCAAATATGGTGTAATCGATTTAATTTGTTTTAAAAAATGTTCTTGTTTCAGTGGCATGTAGTTTAACCCAGCAGGCCAATTAAAACTACAAACAGAATAATTAAAATTATTGTGACATTAGCAAACTCAAGAAAAAATTGTTGATATTAATCTACGCAAGTGACGTAATACATACAAATAAATCACACGTAAAGCTTTGTCATAGCATCTGACGAATGATTCGATAGGGGAAGAAGTACTTTCACCTCAAATTAAAATTCGTAACTAAGCAAAGCCAAAACATTCCAGCATTTTTTGTCTTGATATCAGGTATTAAAAAAAACTAACACGTTCACTTGTAACATGGGAAAGAAAATTGGTATGATTGGTCGTCAAATATTCGCCTACTCTCACCATTGCATTAAGCATTGGTCAGTTAAATTGTCAGCAAAAGTCGATCTTAGAATATTTTTGAATTACAGGGGAAGTAAATGGAACTTAACCATCAGTTAAAAGACAGACCAGTAAGATTAGAAGACATCTATAACTTTCGGTTTATATAAAGGGAAGCCCCATAAAAAAAAAATCGAAAATGCTAGTTAAGTATTCATTTACGTAATAATGTACGTTGTGGAGTTAGGAGAAGCAGTGTTGGCTTGATTGGTCGTCAAATGCTCGCCTACTCACCATTGCGTTAAGCATTGGTCAGTTAAAGTGTCAGCAAGTCTCTCTTAGAATATTTTTGGTGGGGGAAGTGAAGTAAATGGAACTTACCATCAGTTAAAATAAACCAGTAAGATTAGGGACGTCTATAACTTTTCGGTTTATATAAAAGGGAAAGCTACATAAAAGAAAATCGAAAATGCTGGTTAGAGTATTCATTTACTAGTGTAAGTAATAATGTACGTTGTGGAAGTTAGGAGAAGCTGTGGTGGCTTGATTGGTAGTCTAAGGTGGCTGTATCTAAGGGGTTTTTCATATGGGGGGGTGACCCTAAGGGGACGATCCCCTCGGAATGAAATAGCTTTTAAAAAAAAATTGGATTCTATGTCTAGACAATAAACTAAACCCATTCATGATGTTTTTTTCGTCATATTTCCAAAGTTAATGCTTTGCGCCGCAAAGGGTTAAGTGCATTTTCAAAATTAGTTACCTGTGATCACTGAAAACGCAAATAGATAATACAATGGGTTTTTATTTTCAGGACGACCCTGTATCGTTACAAGTTGTACCGTGAAGTAGCAGCATGCCTTTCAAGTCTTTCGGTTCGGTATCGACGACCACCCGGGGCGACGGACTGTACAGCCAGTACACGCGCTCCTCCTGCCGCGTCGCTCCTCCTTCAGTGATACACCCCTCACCTCGAAAGCTGTGGATTCGCCCATATGAGGCTTCAGCCGAGACATGCAAGGTCAGTTTCTCTCTCTTTTTAATCCTATTATCCTTTAAACTAAATTTATGTCATTTATTTCATCAAAACATGATTTCACAAGACTGGAAATGAAATAGCCGACTTAAGTGAAGAGGATTTTGTCTGAAGCTGGGCATTCTATGTGGGACAGTTCCACAATATTTGGCTCATCTATTTAGGTGGTTCATTCAAGGTGGCTCCATGCAAACGACACAAACGGTCAATTCAATCTCCCAGGCCTACTGTGCCTACCCCTCCTCCCACATTCAAAACGGGATCCCTGTCCCACTTTCCCTAGGGAGCTTCACTTCCCGTCCCAGTTTTGATGTTTTCGCTTTTTTGTGAGGAGATCTCTCTCTCTCTCTCTCACCAACGATCTGATCCATTATCCTATCAGGCCTGGTGTGTTGGATGAAAAACGGGACCGATGAAAGATCCAAACATTTCGGCCACACCGCGCCAATTCTCGCTCGGAATTTGAGGCATTAACGGCAGGTTTAGAGCGACACTTCTCAAATGGCGCGGGTAAAACGTCAGGAATGTCCAGCAAGGTTGGTAATCACGATCGCTCCCGTCAATTCGACAACACACGACAAAACCGGTTGTCAGTGTAAATCGGTCGGAATTGGAGGGATATGGAGCGGAAGGTAGGCGTGGAGCGCGTGGTTCATGGAGAAGGTTTGGGTCTCGTCGATCGGGTGACTGGTAAGGATGGTGCGTTGCTTGGAGCAGTCATTCAATGAACTACGTAATGGATGAGCTAACAAACTGGAAACGGCGTTGAGGGTTATCACGCCATTGCTTGGAAGGAGCGGTCGTCCAACCCGAGCCTGGCTTATTGGATGGGCAAAAAATGAAATGGTGGAGATCATAGCGTCATTTGCTTGGAGAGGAGCGGTCGTCAGTGATCTGCCTTATTGGATGGGCAAAAAAATGAAATGGGTGGGGGGTCATAACGTCATTTGCTTGGAGAGGAGTGGTCGTCAATGGCCTGCCTTATTGGATAAGCAATGAAATAGCGTTGAGGACACCACGCCATTTGCTTGAAGAAGCGGTCGTCGTATTGACTTACCTTATTGGATGGGTAAAAAATGAAATGGGTGGAGGGTCATCACGTCATTTGCTTGGAAGGTACGGTCATCAATGACTACCTTGTATTGGATGAGCAAAAATGAAATGGCGTTGAGGACACCACTCAGCTGGAGAAGAAAGTGGTCAAATCAATGACTTGCCTTATTGGATGGGTAAAAAAAAAAAATGAAATGGGTGGAGGTCATCACGCCATTTTGTTAGGTGAGCAGTAGTCAATGACCTGCCTTGTGGATGCGCCAAAAAACAGAAATGGGTGGAGAGATCATAACGCCATTTTCGTGCAAAGGCTTGATTATTAAGGAATACCGGCTTCAGCAAAAAAAGTGGATTGATGTTTTGTGGTTGTAGTATCTTTAAAATTATGGGATCTGTTATGTAGACCCTTTCACAGCTGAAATTATCAGTATAAGACAGTAGGAGGAATTCATAGGAAAATATCAATTCGCTCTAGGGCAGATAATAAACATTCTCATGGCCATTTACTCTAAGTAGTTGAAAACTAAAATGCTTTTAAAATATTGTAACACGTGTCTTGATTATTTAACAGTAATATTAATTTGAACGCTAGCACATAGACTGTGTACGTTACCGTCAACACCACTGGAGAGCTCAACACCGAGTCAAATAATTTGAAAACTGAATCTACTTAGTAAGGCTAGCATAACCTGAAAGAGATTGTGAGAGCAGAACAAAACTATGCTACTTACCAATCATAGTGTCTGCGTGTGACAAAACAAGTTCTAATAATCACTTTTCGCCTTTTCTGGAGAAGTGGACACAACTTTATACGGCCACAAATCGGCAATAATCTGAAAGAGAGCCCGATAAATTTCCTACAACACTACATCTTAAGATAAATAGTGGATATCTGCAGAATCGATGGCCAACCCTAAAATTCGGCGCTTCTGGCTCACCAAAATGAATTAGTCAGCAAAAGTTACTATCTTTGTTGCGTGTATGATGTGATATCCACCATCGCCATGTCTGCCATTAGTGCAGCACTAAACTCTCGAGGAGATCTCTTAATTGCTTTTTTTAATGTTCATTATTCACCTTCGGTCTGCAGTTTGTGGTTCAGATTGATCGCCTGTTTATTCCTGTCGAAACTAGAGCCCGTGTTTGGTAAGCTTCCCCTCTGCCCAATTTGGTCAGGACGAGCCGGATGCACGAAGGAACCCACGCAGGGCACGGGATTCTGCGTTCCCCATGGCAACCGTGAACAGCAACAGCTGCTGATTCCCCTTCGCTTTCAATTTGGTTAGGAAAGAACGCAAATGCGGTTTCCGTTCTCTCAACCCCACCCACCCGCAAGACCAAGCAAAAACGGTTTTGTGTTGAAAAAGGTGAGGTTATAAATCGATCCGACCACCAATGTCTTAAAAGCCCGACACCTGAAAATCTTCCGGGTGCCTGTATTCACTGGGACGTGTCATCTTTGCATCTACCACGTTTGAGAACGCGTTCTTGAAATGTTGAGAACGCGTTCTTGATTGTTTGTGTTAGAAAGAAGGCTACACATAATCACACAGATGACTCAACTTTATTTTAACCCTTAATTTCCCGTCTTTAAAACAGTTTAATCAAACGTATATCTCCGACGATCATGTATTTGACCAGTTTTTTTCCTGACAGTGTCCCACATGTGCACGGGTACGTAGTTCCGACAACTAGCAGTAGATGGCAAATGAAACAAAAATTATTTTTTAAAATTATTAATCAAGTTATTTTATTTAACCCTTAATTTTTTCGTCATTTACTTAAAGTACTAATTTAATCAAACGTATCTCCAGGAAAACGGTCGTAATTTGTTTTTTCCGACAATATTCACATAGTTTGCAGAGATGTAGTTCCGACAACTAAGTAGATGTAAATGAAAACAAAAATTAATTTTAAAATTATTAATCAAGTTATTTTACACAACCATAATTTTTCATTCGTTGCTTAAGTACTAATTTAATCAAACGTATCTCCAGGAAAACGGTCGTAATTTGACCGTTTTTTTCCATTTGTATTCACATGAACGAGGAATGGTTCCGACAACTAGAAGTAGATGGCAAGTAAAGACAAAAATTAATTTTTTTTAAAATTATTAATCAAGTTGTTTATTTAACCCTTACTTTTTTTCGTCGTTACTTAAAATGCTAATTTAATCAAACGTATATCTCAGGAAAACGGTCGTAATTTGACCGTTTTTCCGACAATCTATTCACATGAACATAGATGGGGAATGTAGTTCGACAACTAGAAGTAGATGGCAAGTGAAAACAAAAATTAATTTTAAAATTATTAATCAAGTTATTTTATTTAACCATAATTTTTCGTCGTTACTTAAAGTACTAATTTAATCAAACTGTGTAATATCTCCAGGAGAAAACGGTCGTATTTGATAGTTTTTTCCATTGTATTCACATGAACATGAGGAATGTGGTTCGACAACTAAGTAGATAGCAAATGAAAACAAAAATTATTTTTTAAAATTATTAATCAAGTTATTTTATTTAACCCTTAATTTTTCGTCGTTACTTAAAAGTACTAATTTAATCAAACGTATATCTCCAGGGAAAACGGTCGAAATTTGACCGTTTTTTCCGACAGTATTCACATGAACATGAGGAATGTAGTTCCGACAACTAGAAGTAGATGGCAAATGAAAACAAAAATTAATTTTTAAAATTATTAATCAAGTTATTTTATTTAACCCTTAATTTTTCGTCGTTACTTAAAAGTACTAATTTAATCAAACGTATATCTCCAGGGAAAACGTTAAATGAATTTGACCGTTTTTCCGACAGTATTCATGAACATGAGGAATGTAGTTCCGACGCTAAGTAGATGGCAAAATGAAAACAAAATTAATTTTGAAATTATTAATCAAAAGTTATTTTATTTAACCCTTAATTTTTTTTAAAGTCGTTACTTAAAAGTACTAATTTAATCAAACGTATATCTCCAGGGAAAACGGATTAATTTGACCGTTTTTTCCGACAATATTCACATGGTATGAGGAATGTAGTTCCGACAACTAGAAATAGTAGCAAATGAAAACAAAAATTAATTTTTAGAATTATTAATCAAGTTATTTTATTTAACCCTTAATTTTCTCGTTACTTAAAGTACTAATTTAATCAAACATATCTCCAGGAAAACGGTCGTAATTTGACCGTTTTTCCGACAGTATTCACATGAACATGAGGAATGTAGTTCGACAACTAGAAGTAGATGGCAAAATGAAAACAAAAATTAATTTTTAAAATTATTAATCAAGTTATTTTATTTAACCCTTAATTTTTCGTCGTTGCCAAAGTACTAATTTAATCAAACGTATATCTCAGGAAAACGATTCGAAATTTGACCGTTTTTTCCAGAACAGTATTCACATGAACATGAGGAATGTAGTTCCGACAACTAGAAGTAGATGGCAAATGAAAACAAAAATTAATTTTTAAAATTATTAATCAAGTTATTTTATTTAACCCTTAATTTTTCGTCGTTACTTAAAAGTACTAATTTAATCAAACGTATATCTCAGAATGGTCGTAATTTGACCGTTTTTTTCCATTATCTCCACATGGTATGAGATGTAGTTCGACAACTAGAAGTAGATGTGAAATGAAAACAAAAATTAATTTTTAAGAGTATTAATCAAGTTATTTTATTGTATAATTTTCGTCGTTACTTAAAAGTACTAATTTAATCAAACGTATATCTCCAGGGAAAATGTTCACTCTCCTGATCCTAGAGATAATAATAGGTAAATGGCGGCAGTAACTGTGTCACGCATTTCATTTTGAACGAATTTCATTCTTCAAGTACATTTTTAATCGAACTTTTGAGAACAAAATTAAAATTGGTTATAAGATTATGAAAATATGAGAAATAGTGAAGAAATTCCATTATTTTGTGACTGAAATGGAGTTCTAGAATAAAACTTACAATTTTTATTAGTTTTTTCTCTCATTTTTAGCTTAAACATTACTGTCTAATACGTAATAGATATAAATATCTCTCTTATTCTAAAGATAATTTAATTCGAATGGCAGGCACTGACCCTCAGTTGTCTATTGTAGTACAAGTAGTTCTGTGAACACTAGATTTTGCTTCCAAAAAAATAATAAGATTTGCTCTTATTCATAATCTTTAAGGATTTAGCCATTCTTTTTTCGACCGCGATTTATTTACACGAGCGCCTCTGCTTTTCTCAATATACACAAAATTAAGATTAAATGTATCTCCATTACCAAAACGACAAAATCGTTTTAAGGGTGCCAAACTCGTCATCAACTCTCCAAGCATTGATTGGACCGATTTTGCTAGGTTTTATTTTATATGAAAGCTTATGACCCCTAGATACGTCCTGAATTGTCAGCTGCAACTCCCCACCCACCGCCCTCCATTTTTGAGAGAATGATTTTGATTTCCTCAGTACAAACCAATGCACCGATTTCGCAAATTTTTAATTACAGTCGGACCTCTATTTTGCGAACTTTTTCTTGGAACCAAGAACATTTTGCGAATTTCTTCGTAAAATAACCTCCAAATAGCGAAGTGCGTTCTCTATTTAACGAACTTTATCTTGTGATCCAATATATTTTTTTTCTCCCTATTTCTCAAAATATTTCTAAACACTTCAAACTTATTCTTTCTTTTAACACATTTTATGGTGATCAATGACCTTGAAGCTGGAAAATGTCAAAGCGAATGTGCTTGAGCATCAGAGAAAAAAATTTAATTCTTCATGAGGTGGATAAAGGCGTGAAAAAAAAGGATATTGCTTTAAAATTTGGTGTTCCTCCAAACAGCTTATCAACCATAATAAAAAAATCGTGATAAGATAAAAAAAATTATGATTCATCGAATTCTTGTTCAAAACGTTTAAAAGCATGTGTCCTTGAAGATGTGGATGAGGCAGTTTTGAAGTGGACAGTGTGAAAAATAAAAACAATACAGCAATGAATTGCGATGAAGACGAAGATGGAAATGATCATGATGCAGAAATCAACAAGCCTTCGTATGATGAAATGCTAACATTCATTAATTTTAATATAAAATTATTTTTTTAATTAAAATTGCAGTGTATTCCCGGACAATGGTTTATTTTATTCTCGTTTTCCTTGCAGATTTCTTTTTGATGGGTAAAATATATAAAACAAATATACATTAATTTACAAAATATAGATGTGATTAATCACTTTTTTAATAATATTTAGTGTTTATGAATTTAAAATCTGTTTCGTGCAGTTTAAAGTATTTTAAAAGTTAAATCTCTATTTAACGAATTTTCCATATAACGAACTTTTTTTCGGGATTTAGGGACTTCGTTAAATAGAGGTCTGACTGTAATATGAAAGCTCAGGACCCCTTAGATGCGTCCTCAATGGTTGACTGCCTCCATCGCCATCCATGTCGAGAGATATCGCGAAATAAAACTTTGATAAAGTCCCACCAGCCTCACTCACTGGATCGATTTCTCCAATTTATTTCGCCACTTTCCAAGTATAGCTGCGGTTGTTAATATTAACCCGCAAGGACGCGCGTTGGGCCTCGCAGGCCCGGTGTCCTCTTTTTTTAAAACAAAGGACGCATGAAATTACATTTATATAAATCAAAAACATTTGTTGCATTAATATACACTGTTTCAAATATATAAAAAATAATTTGCAGATAAATCTCCTTTAAGGATTACATTAAAATAAAGAAGACGGCTTATGCTTCCGAGGTATTTAGGATGAGTGCGTGGCTCCCCCGTCCAGAATTATCTGCATTCGCCTGGATATGAATATTGATGATAATATATAATCTGGTAATATATTTCTATAATTCTTCTTTATGGAAAGAACTTCTGAAATAAGTATATTCCTGGGTTTTTTGTATTTTTTTTATTTGGTGGGGTTTTTTTTTTGTATTTTTTTGTTTTACTTAGAAAACAAAATTTATTAACTTTTAAAACTTATTAAACAAATTTATTTATTTTTTTTATTTTAAATAGAATTTCTGAGATAAGTATATTCCTGAGGTTTTTTGTATTTATTTTTTTTTATTTGGTGGGGGTTTTTTGTTTTGTTTTTTTTCTGATAATATATATCTCTAATACCAATAATTGATATTCGTGGCTTTCGACAAGCATGCCCAAGAACTTTAAACCGATGTTTCAACTTCTGCTTCACCCATATTTCCAGGCAGCTTTATAACGATGTTGCGCGTAAAAGTTCTCATAATTTTGCGTGGGTCTTTTTCACAGCATTTGATAATTCAAGCTTTCTAACCATTTGCTTGTTTCGCGGCATTTTTTAATCCCACGTTTCTTCCAAATAATCTGTGGATTCACAAGTATCCGATTCATTGTCCTCTTTAGAATTCGCCTTACGATCATTATCTATTCTTCAAAAATATCTTTATTAGTCGATTATTAATTATTTCATAGTTGAGTTAAAACTTTTCCAATCTTTTCACATTTATTTCTCAAATTGTGATAAATTGTCGCAATTTATCTGTTCTCCGCCCCAATCCTACAAAGATACGCAAGAGCGCGCTTCGGGCTTCAGAGGCCCAAACATATGTTTTCTGAGATAAGGAATGCGGGGAAATTCTTGAAATTCCTGTGGTCAGCAAGTAAATGACCCAGAATGCAACTACAGTGGAGGTACAGTACAATAATTCGAGGTGGACGGGACCGGGCCTACCTGGAACTATCGAAAACTCGAATTATCGAAATTATAAAATTTAATAAATAAATAAATGGAAATAAAAGCAATTTTTGAATTTCAGTGTAGTATATTTAAATAAAAAATGTTATTTCTTACATATTATTACATTACTGCTGATAGCAACGGGTTAATTATATCTTAAAATAATTGTCAATTGTTTTTTGTTTAAACACATTGCTCCTATATATCGATCTTATATATATCCCGTTTTCTTTAGGAAGGAGCATTTCTGCAGGTGGCTTCGGGTGCGCAGTAGACATATGACCCGTCGAACAACAATGAAAACTAGATATAGCAATTCTTTCACGTGTTGTGTATGTGTTGGTCATTATTTGGGAGATAAAATGAGTTTTTTCACTAACTCGGATTTATGGAAAACTCGAACAATCGAGACTCGAATTATCGAGACTCTATTGTACTGCGAATCCAGAACTTTTCGCCGAGAGGTTGATTTTCTGTACAAAATTTTTGCAACCTCAGGGTCTGACAGACCCGATGCGCATCCTCCCGGGTTAAAGGCGAACAGCTGGTCGCCATTAGCGGCTAGTATTGCTTAAAAAGACCAGACAAATTTCTTAAATAATTGCACGGGCACTGCAATTCTGCAGCTCCAAGATAGACAGGCTCATGTTGAATGGCGAACTTCAGCATTTGTTTTTCTAATCGATTGAAAATGCTTCAAAATGAACAGTAACATTAAAAAAAAATATTTAGGCAGTTTTGTTATATATTTGCAATCAAAGTTTGCCTCTCAGATGGCGCGGGAAAAACGATTAATTTTGACGCGAAGCGGGTCTGACGTCATATGTGCCCTGTGATGTTTTTCCTTCCCACGAGAAAAAAGTCTAGTGCCTTTCACTGCAACCGCAAGCCAGCAACACCTGGTGGTCATTAAGAAGACATTCGCGAAGGTAATAGCTGCGAGCGGAGAGCGACCACAATGCACAGAAATAAATATCTGTCAGAGAGCGCATTTGGGTCGGCTATCAGGAGATTAGCGGTGTTCTTTCATGTCACACCTGCATAGCTCCTGTGGTTATGAAACTCAGGAACCATCCCACGGTCGGAATTGACCACTGGGGACATGGGAGTTTAGTCGTTGGTCGCCCGGGAGTCCGGTTGTTCAGTGGAGTGAGAGGAAGGCGGAGCTCCACCCCTTGAGGTAGGGACAAAAACAGGGGTGTTGGAGTTGGAACGAAGAGAGCGGTGAAGAACCTATTTAGGAAGTCTCGAACGTGGTTTTAAACTCCGGAGCGCAGAAAGAGCTGTGCGATCAGCTCTGATTTAAATTCCCGAATTGATTCGGATTTTGACAACGAGAACTGAGAATCAGCATTAATACGAAATCTCGGTTCATGGAATTTCGAGCACTCCTTGTAGTCTCGTGCTTAGGCTATCACCCGGATAGGAAAAACTAATCTGGATCTCCATCTCTATGGAACTCTGACTCGATCGAACTTTAACGTCAAACGAGCTGCGAACTCAAATGAACAAACTTTGTAAATAATCACTTACTCCAGACTTCTTACACAAAAACTTGCTATTTATATCGTTCTTTAAATTATAGCTGTGTAAAATAAAAGTACTTAGGTCAACCTAAGCATTGCATTTATTTGGTCGCTCATATGCCAAGACACAACAGCCCAAACAGGGGAGATCTCCCGTTCGCTCGCTATAGAGATTTTGCCTTTCTTTCCCTATATTTTCCGCCTACTGCGTGAGATAAAATAATGTCGGAAAGATACAAGTATTGTATTGTTCCTAAATGTGTTAATACAACTATGACGGCACCCGATGAGTAATTTATCCATATTATATTTATTAATATTGTATATCACGAAGCAGAGTAAAAAACACTTTTTAACTCGATATCCATTTTGTTTTGAATATAAGTATAAGGTGAGATTTTAATTATCAATTTTAAAGCAAATAGTTAACTTTAATTAGTTTTTTCTTCTATTTGATTACATGGAATTTATATTTTAACCCTTGAGGGAAGGCTGTACAAATTTCTTTAAGATTAAGAAGAAAAAATCTTTCTCTTGTAATATAACTGCTTATACTATTTCCATGGATATTCATATATTTCTTATATTTTTCAAAAAAATTACAGTACCATTCAAAATTAATTAGAATATCTTAAATATAAGTTTAAATTCACGACTTTTTTTATGATGAAAATCGTTATCATTTGTAGTGCAAGAAAATAATTCACAGAATTTTGATGCAAAATAAATCATTTAGATTCAAAGAGACTATTCAAATCAAAATCAGTCTTCAAAAAGTCAATTTACTTTTCAATTAATTATATCAATTTATATTATTTATTAATAAATTTATATAGGTATCTTTATATAAGTTATTTTTACCGGATTGTTTTATATTAATTACTATTAACTAATTTCTTAAAATTAATACTTGTACGAAGGAAATAATTTATATTCTTCATAGCAGAATAATATAAAACTATATAGAATAAAATTAATTTTTCAAAGACACATGTGTATTTAAAAAAATGCTGTACCTGAATTTATTTTGAGCGGAACTTCTGAAATAAGTATATTCCTGTTTTTATTTGGTGGGTTTTTTCTGTAGGTATACGAAATTTCACCGATCATACAAAATCAGGTTATTAGCTTTTCATTCTTTCTTGTACGACAGAAATCGCGGCATCTCTTCGGAATGTGCGAAGGCCTTTCCTCAATTTATCGCTGCCTAACGGATAGCTTTGGAAACCTACCCGTTTATCCTAAGGCGAAGTCTATTGTGGTATAGTATAGAAATTTGTTCCGGTTACTGCGGAATGCATTCAAGGGGAAGGTACGAACAGCTTCTCTTATGAGATAATTTACGAGCCGGCGTTTTGTATCCTGTTTCTTTGCCATCATTGTAGAATCAATCCTTGGCAAATTATCCGATTTACTTTGTACAAAACCAATATCCATTATGAAATTAAACGTTGAATAATAGAAAAGCCAAAAAATTCCCTTCTAAAATGTAATCTAGTACAAACGCCTAGAATCAAAACATGGTATACAAGTAGCGAAAGAGAAGTATGTATGTAACGTCAAAATCTACTCGGCCAATGAGAGTGCGTTTCGGATTGCATCATCATTCCTGCTATTTTAGCGCATCTTTCGCCCTCAATATTTAAATTTCACTTGCATATTTGAAATTAGAACGATTTTTTTTCTATAAATACGGATTGCTTTCACGCGTTTTTAAAAAACGCTCGTTTTTAAAACGTTCCCCATTCTATTTGTTTTATTCCCACACCTTTTGCACGGCCCTCTCTGCAATGACCTATTTCTTTATCTCTCGTCTCTGATTAAAGCGCAGTCGTTTCTCGCCACGTATCGCATAAACAAACAGTGCGGCGAGAATGGATTTCTCTTTGTTTTCAATGAAAGGCACGGAGCCGGGAAATGCCGCAATTTGGGTAATGGATTTGGCCACTGAAAGAAAAGGCCTCTAGCGCTGAATTCCGGACGAAACCGACGGCGAGCTTTATCCATCGATGGCACATAATTTTCATACACCACTTGTTTCAAAGTTTTCATTTTGACGGACCCTTTAATGGGCCGCTTTTATTATTCCTTCTTTCGTTAGGTACGTAGCGGCTACTAATTGGGAAAAACTTTCATCATTTGTTGCGGCTTAAAATTGACTTAAGCACACTCTAGAACATTGCTAGAGGAAAGTTAGACTGTGCCCAGTGGAAGACTAACATGGATGTCATTTTAGGTGACAAATTGAACAGAATTTAGCTTCTTTAAGCATCAATTATTGATATTCTGGAACAACGTAACCTCTACAGTTAGTGAAACCGGATGGAGAGCTTTATCCATCGATGGCACTTTTATGCACCACTTGTTTCAAAGTCATTTGACGGGCCTCAATGAGCAATACGTAACTGAACGAAGCACGA